>VYZW01023087.1:2410-32750 GCA_013401315.1 Balaeniceps rex
TTTTAATTTTTTTTTTTATTTTTAATTATGTGGAATGTATTTTTAGTTGCTTTCACTTAACATTCTGAGTGAAGTAGAAACTCTTCTTCAGACATCTCTTGTCTATAGGTTATTGGGCATTTAATGGAATGTTCTTAAATAGTTCTTAAATAGTTCTCAGGTAATTATAGAAAATTTTATCCAGGCTTGTAGCTGCGGTCTTTTAAGTCATCAAGTTTATATTACTGTTGGGTTTGATACTTGCCATGTATCAACAGAGTAAGCGCTTATTGTTTGTTGCATCAAAGCAAATATTGTTAATTCTGTGATTAGACATGCCTATCAAAAATACACTTTATCTGTGCAGTTAGGCACAGAAGAATGATGTATTTGACTGGGTGGTAAATAGTGTTCTGTATTACAGTATTCATTATCTGTTAAAATAGTGTTCTGCAGAACTTCTTCCTATTATAGCTCATATTTAAATTAGGGATTTGATGAGAAAGTTTAGAAATTCAGTGTCTGCTTTAATTCTAGCAGCACAAAACATCCTTGCCTGTGACTTTCAGTGTAAATCCCCATGCAGCTGAATGTTATGTGCTGAGGGAGACAGTTGTTTTGTGGGGTAATGTGATGTTGGCCTTTTAGTATTCTGATCTATAAGCTTTGGTAGTTACTTGATGAGTTCCTCCTCTCCTTCTGCCATCTTGAGCGTTTTGAGTAGGTTGTAACTTCATGTTTGATTTGGTTGTGATTTCTCACGCTTGTTTATAAGGAGTTAGACTTTCTCTTCTCTGTCTCTTGTTCTACATGAGAACTTACTCCCATGATTTGTCCTGTCCTTTTTTTAAATTTTCTTAGTGAGGCTGGCAAATCCATTACCATATAATGCCCTGTTAATTCAGAAAGTTAATTGAAGTTAAGCGAAATTCAGATTCATGACTTTAGTGCCCTTTGCCAAGTCACTGTTTTGTTTCTGAAACTTCGAAATTGACTCTTCTGGGGGCTATTTTAATTGTTTTACTTCATAGTGCTCATCTTCTGTTTTTTAAAATATTGCTACTGTGAAGATGCTGCTTGTTTTAAATATTTAAACCAAGTAAATTACTCCTGATGATATTGTGGGATGAAGAAAAGCAAACAACGGCTGCCTTATTGTAGGGTTGGTGTAGGTTTCTGTTTCTTGTATAGTTGTGTTGTTTCATTGGACAGTGAATGTCTTGGTGGGTTCTGATCAGGAGGGTGGGGGGAAAGTCATGTTTTCCTAACATGTTTTATAAACTTTGTGAACTAAATTGTCCAACTGAAAGTAGTCTTTTAAAGAGGCAGGCCCTAAATTTTCTTAAAAGCTGAAAAGTTATTACCTGTCATGTAGTTTATATGCCAGTTACTTTAGTACTAGGATGCTTTACTACTTGTTGTGAAGTATTTGACCCTTTGCTATAGAAGTCATTAGACAGGCAGGCTGGAAATGGGCTGAAGGAAATTAGACAAGTGAAAGTACAGTCTTTTTCTACCCTAATAAAAACGAATTGTAAGGGAAGACTTTTGGAATGCGATTAAGACAACTGAGCTTGGTTTTGTTGTGAATTATTTATGTTTGGTGGCACTTAGTATTTGAGTTAATTCTTGTTGTTTGCAAAGTAATGAAATTGTGGCTTTAGCCTGGTATGTGTGATTTGCTTGACTTGAGTGGGGGAAAAAAAACAAACCGGATTCTTCCCGTAAATTAAGCTTTGCTTGGCTCTGAAGGCATCTGCTTGTGTTGTGAGTAGATAGATCTTTAGGATTTTAACACTGAGCACTGCTGCTTTTTGTATTCCAGGCACGGAGAACTTGCATTTGGTATTTTCCTACTCTGTCTGGGTGCTAAGAGATTTTCCTGAAGATGGGCTGAAGGTAAGTGTGGTTGAAACAGGCACCTTGCCATTGAGATTCTTAGTGCAGTGTATGGAATTGGGAGAACTCAATGTAAGAAGCCATGTATTAATGCTAAATCCAATTAAATATATAATTTATATGTTCTGTGTTCGGCACTGTGGTAAGATTAGCAGTAGATAGAGCAGGGCAGTTTTTCTCATGCTTTTCCATTCTTGGAATACCTTATCTTGTAATAAGTAGCTAGGAACCTTTGATACAACATTTAATGTTATTGATGTCATGCTTTTTGCACGAGAGCCTGATTGAATATTTAAATGTCAAATGTTAATTTGCCTTTCTTATTTTCCCTTTCCTCTTTGATATAGAACTGACTTCCTATATTTGGGAAGTGCTGGGCACTGTAAGAGTGTTAAGTAAGGCAGAAGTGGGGATGTTTGTTAATCCTTTCAGGTGTGAGAGAGCTTCTGAGTGCCTAAATAAGCTGCTCAGACTTTTCTATACTTCTTGTGCTTGCCTTTGGACATATGTGATGATATGGCAGGCTTCAGTACCTCAGGGAAAATACACTGTGGCTCTTAAATTTAAAAAAAAAAAAAATCACCATTCTGTGAATAAAATTTTGTTTAACAGATATTTACAGAAGACCTCCCTGAAGTGGAAGCTTTGCCACGAGACAAAGTGCTCAGTTTCTTGATAGAAAATTTTAAAAGCTTGACTATTCCTTATCTGGTAAGAACTCAATCTGTACTAGTGCATTACATTCAGTACAACATGTTACACGTAAGGCTGTAGCTCTCCAGGCGTTGGAGCCTGATGCTGTCTCAGAGAATGCTAGCTTTGCCATAAGTTGTGTAAAGAAAAAATGATTAAAATACATGAAATCCTGAAGTCAAGCTTTAAAGGCAAGCATGGAACAGTTGCTTGCTTATAACAAATTACTTCCCAGAGGAAGTTTCTGTAACTGAACCTGAACATGTATTTACAGGAACACATCATTCATGTCTGGGAAGAAACCGGCGCAGACTTTCACAACTGTCTGATCCAGCTGTACTGTGAGAAAGTGCAGGGCTTAATGAAAGAATATCTCAATTCTTTCCCTGCAGGTATGTTTAGCCTTTTCTGGTGGGAAGACCAGGGACATGGGACAGCACAGGGGAGCCTTCATAGTGTATTGCTGTAAGCCTTCCCTGTTAATATCCAGAAGAAGATAACCCAAGTGATGAAGGAACTGCAACAACAAAAGTTGTGGGTTTGTAGGAAAGTCTAGTTTATTGCCTCCCTAGAGATCTTAAGGGACCAAGTGACACGTTGTTCATGATTAAGTGTAATGGCGGCTACTGCTCCCTGAATTCTACATGTTAAGGGTAGGGAAGGGTCTTGAATAACTGAGTGTATTGTTTAACCAGCCACTTGATGTGTTTTAGGGAGCTGAAGTAATTTGGCAGTTGCACCAGAATCCCAGCCCATATAACAGTTTCATCAGCATTTGGTTCCTCCTCATAATGATTTGTTTATCTTCTTCTGTGTACTAGTGGAGTGAAGTAGTTGTCTTACCGTAGCTTATGTTGTTTTCTTCCACATAGATAAAACTCCAGTGCCTGCTGGGGAGGAAGGAGGAGACTTGGGGGATTACCGGAAAAAGCTTCTACTTTTTCTGGAGAAGTCTAGCTGGTACGAACCTAGTCGACTAATTAGTGACTTCCCCTTTGATGGTGAGTTCAGTTTCCATAGGTTAACTAAACCCTAGCTTATGGTATTGTGCAGCAAAACCTCCTCACTTATTGTAGAATCATGGTAACTAGAAACAGAAAAGATGGCTGTATCTGTATTTGTAGGCCACTGGTGTGTATACTAACTCTGTTTTTGCTGGCACAATTGGGTTTACCAGTCTCTGCAGGATTCTTGTAACCATTGGCCTAAGCCCTCGTGATGTCTCCCATCACTTAAATATTTAGCCTAACTTTTTGATGAGCCTGAATTGCTCAACAGATCTGAAGTTTGTTGTATCTTAAGGTTACTTAAGAATTCATAAAATGTTACTGAGACTAGAGTGAAGTAGACTTACAGTCTCAGTGTAACTTTAACCTGTGTTCAGACTATAGTTCCTTCTGTTAGTCTGGTCACTAATGGAGCTTATGTTGTCATTTCTCTGTGTAGCTATCAACTAATCCTTCATGCTATCACTAGGTCTCCTAGAAGAACGTGCTCTGCTCTTGGGTCGTATGGGGAAGCATGAGCAAGCTCTGTTTATTTATGTTCATATTTTGAAGGACACCAACATGGCTGAAAAGTAAGAATTTCTTTATTTTTTTAATTTTTACTCACTGGCCTGTGGATAGGATGTGTAGTGAAATGTTGCTGTATGTGGAGCACAAACACTGTAGGCCTTCAGGATCTTCTGGGTTTCCGTGTTTTCTTGACTTTTAGGCTCTTCCAGGTATCTGTTCAGTACAGACGATGATGCCGAACCCCTGAGGCTTACCTTTTCATGCTTTTCTGTCATTGCTCTTTAGAGCAATATGTCGTCAATGAGTTCTTTGTTTCCATGTATCCTTAGCTTGTGAACTTCTGTATGTTGTTTTGATTCCTTTCTCTGTTAAGAGGCATTTGCTAGCCCGGATGCGAAGTTAAGCTCCTTCAGTTAGCAGAATCCTCTCTAGTAAAGATATGGCATTTTGCTAGATGTATCATGTCAGGGAACCTTCTGAGTCAATTTGAAGTAGCTAGGTGAAAATAGAATTAACCGATACTGGCAGGTATATCTGAACATTGGGGCCTGTTCAACATAGCTTCTTTTAAAGCTAGTTTCAGCAAATGCCTGTTAGAGGACATTCAAGCCCGGTAGGCAGTGTACGCTAATACGCATCTTCTCTTTGTGATTCAGATACAGTAATTAGATACATCTACACATATATTTTTATGCTATGATATGTTGATTGGAGACATCTTCCTTTTTTTACACAGCTGAATTAAATTTAGTTTCTGCGTGAAAGCTTTTTAAGTTGATTGGAAGTAGGAGACTTGCACAAACCCTCCCTTTTTCTCAGCATTGTAATGCAGAGTAGATGGTGTAATTTTGTTGTGCAACTTGATTAATTGATCAGAATTGGATGTATGGTCACCTGACTTGGATGGCTTCACTAATCAAAGCTTTTAAAGTTAATTTCTGTGGACTGATTCTCTGGGTTCCAAAACAGTCCCTGCATTTCACTTCATTCTTCTCTGTTCTAGCTACTGCCATAAACATTATGACAGAAACAAAGATGGCAACAAAGATGTAAGTAGCTTCGTCTTTGCAGTCTTCCTTTTCATAGATGTATTAGACTATTCATACCACGTTAGGGAGTTTAAAGTTTTTGCTCTGCATAGACTTTTTCAGGGTTTGTGTAGGTGGACAGGAACCTATGTATAAGCTCTTGGAATTTAGGAATTAGTAGATGATTGAATTTTTTTTTTCTTTTAATTGTGGGGTTTTTTTAATTTTTTTTTTTTTTTTTGGTGAGAATGTTACTGTATCACTGGAGTTGAGCACATATTCTGTAGCTAAAGTTGTGGTGGAATTCAGAAGACAAAGTACTGTGTGTGTATTCCACATACTTCAGGAAAGTTAATTGTTACAAAGCAGTGAAGTGTTGGTTTCTAAAGGTCATGAATGAGTTATGTAAGATGAGGGAGGCATGATTAAAACTTTTATAGAAAAACTTTAGTGTAGAATGCAAGTCTTAAAAGGCCTTGAACATCATTGATACCTTTCAGTTTTTGTTGTTTTAAGATAAGAGCTGTTTAAATGAGCACTTCAGAATTTTGAATGACATGGGTACAACAATGGGTACCATTGCTGGGTTCTACCAGCACTGTCAATTGTGGATGTGGGCAGTGGTTTCAGAATTTTCCTTTTGTGTGCAACAGGTCTATCTGTCACTGCTCCGGATGTATCTCTCCCCACCTAGTGTTCATTGCCTGGGACCAATCAAGATGGAAGTGCTGGAGCCTCAAGCCAATCTGCAGGCTGCTCTGCAGGTTTTGGAACTACATCACAGCAAACTGGATACCACCAAGGTAAGAAAAACTTGTTAAGTACTCAGTTTGTACTGTTGGCAGAAAGTACTGGAGGAGGCAGGTGAACAGACTGTAACAGTGTCAAGCTAAATGTGTCGATTTCTATTCTATTTTGTTCTCTATTCCTTTTAAATTTTTCCTAACTATATTTTGCTCCAGGCGATAAACCTACTCCCAGCAAATACACAGATTAGTGAGATTCGGATCTTCTTAGAGAAAGTCCTTGAAGAAAATGCCCAGAAGAAAAGATCTAATCAAGTACTCAAAAATCTTCTCCATGCTGAGTTTCTGAGGGTAAGTACCCACCACCTGTCATTTATGGGAATGGTGTTTTAAAACTGATATCCAATATTTAAATTAACTGTTCCTTATACGGAATGTGTGTCCTCTAGATGGTGCTGTAGTGCACCTGAAATGAGTCTACTATGTCCCTTTATCAGGAGATGGCAAGTACATTCATTTTAGTTTGGGCAAGGTGTGTGCTTTTGCCGTGAGTCTCTGGACTCACTGTGCTCTGGTGTGCATTGCAGGATCATCTTGGAGAGCATGGACTGGATTTCTTTCAAATAAACTAAACCAGATGATGCACTTCAGTAGTTCACCTGAACACCCCTTAGTGGTTAGAATGCCTTAGTCTGTGGACCAGTCTGGTGGGTTGACCCTGCCTGGATGCCAGGTACCCACCAAAGCCGCTCTGTCACTCCCCTTCTCAACTGGACAGGGGAGAGAAAATATAATGAAAACCTCATGGGTCGAGATAAGGTCAGGGAGAGATCGCTCAGCAATTACTGTCACGGGCAAAACAGACTCGACTTGGGGAAATAAGTTTAATTTCTTACCAGTCAAATCAGAGTAGGATAATGAGAAATAAAAACCAAATCTTAAAACACCTTCCCCCACCCCTCCCTTCTTCCCAGGCTCAACTTCACTCCTGATTTTCTCTACCTCCTCCCCCCCCTGAGTGGCACAGGGAGATGGGGAATGGGGGTTGCGGTCAGTTCATCAGACGTTGTCTCTGCTGCTCCTTCCTCCTCGGGGGAGGACTCCGCACACTCTTCCCCTGCTCCAGTGTGGGGTCCCTCCCACAGGAGGCAGTCCTCCACAAACTTCTCCAACGTGAGTCCTTCCCATGGGCTACGGTTCTTCACGAACTGCTCTAGCACGGGTCCCTTCCACGGGGTGCAGTCCTTCAGGAACAGACTGCTCCAGCGTGGGTCCGCCACGGGGTCACAAGTCCTGCCAGCAAACCTGCTCCAGTGTGGGCTCCTCTCTCCATGGGTCCACAGGTCCTGCCAGGAGCCTGCTCTGGTGCGGGCTTCCCACGGGGTCACAGCCTCCTTTGGGCATCCACCTGCTCCAGCGTGGAGACCTCCACAGGCTGCAGGTGGATATCTGCTCCCCCATTAACCTTCATGGGCTGCAGGGGGACAGCCTGCCTCACCCATGGTCTTTACCAGGGGCTGCAGGGGAATCTCTGCTCCGGCGCCTGGAGCACCTCCTCCCCCTCCTTTTTCACTGACCTTGGTGTCTGCAGAGTCGTTCCTCTCACATGTTCTCACTCCTCACTCCGGCTGCAGTTTTGTGTCCCGTTGTGTTCCCCCCCTGCCCCTTCTTAAATATGTTATCACAGAGGTGCTACCACCGTCGCTGATTGGCTTGGCCTTGGCCAGTGGTGGGTCCATCTTGGAGGTGGCTGGCATTGTCTCTGTCGGACATGGGGGAAGCTTCTAGCAGCTTCTCACAGAAGCCACCCCTGTAGCCCCCTCGCTACCAAAACCTTGTCATGCAAACCCAATACAACCAGACTAGTTGAAAGTAAAATCATGCAATTCATATAGTGTGGGTGTTGGGTGTTCAATACCACCTGCTCTGCTCTACAGACCTGCTTCTTTTGTGCTGTACAACTTGCTAATGTAGGTACAGCCACTGAAAATTAAATGTTGTGACAGGTTTCAGTTTCACTGGACTAGAAGGGAGGTGTGGTGTGACATTGCTTTTTGAGCAAGTTGGTTTTTTTTTATTCTTCTGTAGGTCCAGGAGGAGCGGATCTTGCATCAGCAAGTGAAGTGCATTATTACAGAGGAGAAGGTGTGCACTGTATGTAAAAAGAAGATAGGTAACAGGTGAGAGAGTATATGCCTTAAAGCTTGGGAAACTGAATCAAATATGAATCTTGTACACTTAAACTGAGAATGTTGCAAAACTTGTAATGTGTATATACACAGAGAAAACAGCAGTATAAGAGTGACATTTGAAGAGCGCTTGAGTTGGAAATTACATTGCTCAACTGGGTGGCTGGGAAAACATCAAAGCTTTAGTCAGTGAAGTGTATAGCAAGAGTTTAATCCTGCTTTCAATAAAGGAGAACAAAATCCCTTCAGAAACTCATAAGACTTCTTACTTCACAACTCAAGAAGGCAGAAAATAACTTCTCATACTGAATTTGGCAAATTTTCGAAGAACACTGCCTACTGACTGTTTCTTAACTAGAATTAAGGATGATATAAAGAATCTCAAACTAAGATATATTTGTAATAGTTTTCCGTATCTGATGGCTTTGTGGTTCCCTGCCTGATTTACATTTTGTAGCCTAATTATCTTAGGACATCTAAAAGTAGAACTAATTCATTTGATACCTGGATGCCAATAACTTCTACCATTCCTAGTAGGTAATTATGGGTTGGTATAGAATGCAAATTTTATTTGCACTTTTTATTTTTCCTCTTTGAACTTTAATGAAGTGCCATGTGACTTATTCCTTGTTTCTCTTGTTGATGTGAACCCTTCTGAGATATCAGTAGCATTCACAATGATAGGGAAAGGTTCTTTTTTCAAAACATTTTCATGAACATAGGTCTAAATATACTTACTGCTGTGCATATTAAATTTTTTGCTGTTAGTGTGTAGCATGTAGCATTAGAATTAAATTTGCATATGCAGTATTGTTTTAGTTGTCTAGAATTTTTCTAATGCTGTTAATTTTAACAAGGTTTTGAAGGTCAATCATGTCAGTATGTCACCCAGTCTTTAATTTGTTACCAGTGACTTCCAAGTAGCGTGCCTATAGAAATAAAAATAGATACCGCTTTTTTTAAAATGACTCTCTCACAAAATCCATAGAGTTCTTTTGTCTGGTTTTCTCAAGAATATAGTCAGGCTGGAATTTCTGGTTTTGTCAAGAATATAGTCAGGCTGGAATTTAAACAGCAAAGTGTCACTTTCATGTAAGCATCTTTTTCTGATTCTGACACAACTTGGATGTTCTTGTTTCAATAGGGAAAACTTTGTTTGTATTGACAGTTGATTTTTTGTGTTCTGTCTCTTTACAGTGCATTTGCTCGATACCCTAATGCAATAGTTGTGCATTATTTCTGCTCCAAAGAAGTCAACACATTGGACACCTGACCTTGTCATGGTCAATAATCCCAACATTCATATGAAATTCAGAACTGACGGCTTCAGAAGTTGATGCCTCTGAGATTTTTGAGGCTTGTTGCTAGGTTCTCTTATACCGGGTAGAAGTCAATTGTAACTGTGGACTGACTGTACCTATCTGGCAATACTGATTTACTAGAAAATGACTTTAACTGTGTTATTATAGTGCTGGCAACTACACTGAACCTCTTAGTACTCAGATGAAGAATAGAAACTGATTTTTGTAGTGAGTTTTGTATTGCACTCCAACTTTGCGAATGAGTTGTTAGACAACTGTTGGGCATTCACCACAAGTCAAGTTTTACTATAAAACTTACCTCCATAGGTAACAACGTTGTGATTTGGCCTTGTATGTAAATAGTTCTTTCAAAAAAGAAAATTCCTTTAAAGTCTTTGCAGCTGTATCAGTGTTGCATGGAGATTACCAGGTGTTTGGCATAGAGAAGGCTTCTGTGCCTATTTCTAGACCTAGAAAGGACAATTTTACTTTCATCTCAGTAATGGGAATGTTTAAATGCTGGCCAAAGGAATCCTTTTATTGATATTCAGTGTTATCACCTGACCTTCTGATAAGCAGAAGTTCCACGGGAGGTAGTCAGACAAACAGTAGATACCACTAGTAAGCATTTTTTTCTTTTTACTTTAGTTTGAGAGCTGTAAATTCAATTAACTTGTGTGTTGCTTGCACTGAATGTGTTCACTCTTAGCATGAGTGGAAGCTCAGAAACTATTCCAAGAAGTTCACATCTGCGCTCATACCAAAAAGCAAAGAACACTCTGTAAAGCAACTTCTGAAGGGAGTGAACTATAGTTATTGCTTGAGCTTCTAGACTACACTTGAGACTTGTGTATATAAAGTTCTTTGATCTCTGGTTCACTTTCCAGCATTGGAGTAAAATCCAGACTATTTCAACATCTATCCATTTTAAATGCTCTAGAACTGTGTTCTGCTCAGGCTGGTACTGTTCTTAAGTTACTCTTGGGCCAGAAGTCTTAACTACAAAAACTAGATTGTACCATACTTCTTGTAGGCTGTAGTATTTTTGTCTAACTTACTTTTCCACAGACTTCAATCTGTAGCAGATTGGTATGAGGGATATTAAAAGGTTTGATCAGTGCAGAAAGAATCTGTGCAATGGTAATGAAAAGGCAGCAGTAGCAAATAACCCAATAGCTGGATATCTGACTCCCAACATCCTGGTCTAGCAATACTTACAAATACATAGTTATTAAATAGTATGGAGCATGGCATGTAACTACCAGATACCGCCTTGTAATGAACAAGTAGATGAATAAAGCCTGTCTGCCTAAGGTGTAGTTGGATCTCAGTTAACATTATAGGTTTACTTAAGCCATTGTTACGTGTTTTTTTTAGGAACAGATCTGCTGTAGGCTGATGAGTCCCAGTTCGCTTTCATTTGCCAGTGTTAATAGTTTCCCTTTAACTGTTTTGTTTTTTCCCTTTCCACATGTGTTTGTATTTCTTGTTCATATGCCATGCATTCTTATGGATTTCTTCGTCCAGTGTTTTGCTACTTCTGTACTTTGATGTCTTGGGCTGTGTTGCTACTGATGTCTTTCTGCAGAGGCTGGGTAGAGGGAATCTGTGGTGTTAATGTTTTTAACCTTGTATTTCTTCTATCTGAAGAAGAGAGCCTAAAAATACTTACATTGGATTTGCACATTCTGTATAGATCTTTATATACTAGTTCAGGTACAGAGGGAAGATGGTTTGGGAGAGTTGTGTTTACAGGTCATTGAGAATGAAAGGGTTATTTAAAAGGCCCTGTATTCTTTGTATACAGATGTAACAATATTGCTCTGATTTTTACCTATCTTATGTTTAGTACTGTTAGTCTGATTTTTTATTTACCTTCATTATCTGCTACCAGGAGAGCTGTATTCACATATGAGGATCTTCATTATGCTCTTACTTTCATAGTAAACGTTGTGCCTCTGTTCACCTCCATTGCATACCTTTTACAGCCATGTGGTTTGTGACTTTTTTTTTGTTGGTTCTTATGATGTGGTTTGGGTTTACTAACCATACAGCAGGTTTATCTAAAGCAATAGATTGTAATAAATATTGTGAACCAGTCTGTGTTTCAATCATTGTGCATTTAAGATTCTCTGGGCTGCTGTAAATGATTTTATGTATTAGTCCTCATTTTCTCCTGGAAGTCAGACCCAGTGCAGGAGCTCCCAGTATCACTTCTACTTTAATACGTGTAACTCAAATGAGGCTATATCATATGAGAGCTATCATCACTTCTCAACTTTGTTTTTTAGATCTACAGGTTTATAGTATGCTTGTGAATGTTCTCAATATCCTACTAAAAACACTTTTGTATTTTCTCTTTGAAGAATGTTTTTGAAAGTCTTATACCATTAAATATGTACTTATTAGAGAACACTAAAATTACTGACAATTTTTTTGAGTGGTGGTATGCTGTTTTCCAGGTGGGGAGGGATGTTGAGCTCTGTGTGACCAAATTGGGAAGTGTTTAGGTTCACAGGTTTGCAGTTGTTTGAATTATAGGTCCTAGACTAGTCTAGCATTGGAAGTAGAATATAGATCTTCAGTTTTCCTATTCTATAGAAATGGGAGATAGCACCACTGAAGAAGAGTCTTTGTGTCCATGTCAGACAATTGAGTATATTGGCATTTCTGGAGAAAACCAACCCACCAAAAAACCCCCCAAACCAAAACCTTTGGAATTCATCTTGTCTAATTATGCAGCTGCAAGTCACTGCATCTCAGTTCTTCTCTTAGTGCTGCTCATGGGAGCAAAAGGGGTCCCTTGCAATATGTATGCACATTTTGAGTGCTATGTAGTATAGTTGGTGATGGTGTCGTTTGTTCATACTTGCTGACAAAAAAATAATGAAATGTAGATATAATCTACCTTAATCACTATGGGGATGCTAATCCAAGCAGAAGTAAAGTTACCAGGTGTGAGGCCATCTTTGTTGCTTCATGTTTTGATGCTGTTTTGCTTGCTTGTTTTCTTAATCTGCTAGGAAATTACAAAAGTAAGTAGCTTCTCTTTGGATATTGAGTTGTCTGTCAACAGTGTCTGTAGATAGCTAAAACTGCACGCACACCATGTTTTCTAATGGATGATCTGTTGACTATGAAACAATTCTTAAGCATATGTTCTAAAGAGCTTTCAGTTTTTCTTGAGAGAAAAAAATCAAGAGACATTCTATAAACATGAGATCCTTGTGCTGAGACTTCATTGGAAGAGGGCAGAACTTCAGGAAAAGACAGGTAAGTCTGATTTTAAATGCAACTGGACACTCGAAAGATAAAATACAGGTTATAATACTGCCTGTGATAAACTGTTGAGAATATTTGTGATTTCTCTGTTATCTTACTGTGTGAGGCCGCCTCAGTTTTCCTGTAATTTATGGTCATGAGCTATGTTAGATTAAATACAAATAAATCACACTTACGGTTCTGTAATTTTTCTAAGATAAATAAAACCTAATATGACACTCCTTCACTTTCAATGCAGTGGTATGTAGAAATGCAAAGAAACTACTTTTTCAGCCCAGTGTCTGTCTTTACCATACCATTTAGTACCACGTGAGAGCTTTACAGCAGTTGCTGGCTGTTTTGCAATGGTATTATGCTTGCTTTTGCCTGTGCCTTGACTGTAAGTCTGTGAATTCACTAACTAGTACTGACGTGTTTGTGTTGTAAATGTCCGTGCCTGTGCTTTTATTAATTTTCTTAAATTCTGATCTAGTGACTGACACTAATGACAGGAAATGATTAATGACTGGGACCTTGCTGAGAATGTGTCACATTCTCATGTTTGTATGGAGCTGGTGACATGCTGCGTTACTGGCTTTAATACATTCTCTGCCGCTTTCTAATTATTGAAACACTTAAGTTTGTTTTTTGGTCTGCTGCTTCAGTTTAAGCTCTTAGGCTCTAGAAAAGCCAACTGTCAGCAGTTGTTAACAAACTAATCACTTCCAGTAAACAATTTCCTCTACTACTTAACTATTTTCTGAAGCACAATAGACTCAAAAAAATCTGCTATATCTGTTGTACAATTTTTCAAGAACCTTTAGTGGAAGAATCAAGACTATGCTACATGGAAATGAGAGTAAAGCGGGGACTTGTGCAGGCTGCTCACATAGCGAGAGGTTAGATGTGGTGGTAAATTGATGTTCTCTTAGACATCCTAGTGCAGATCAAATCGTCGTGTCTCCAATCAGACCTCCCTGAAACTTCTCTGAACAGCTACAGTCAATCACAAATTCAGCTTTGCTTCAGGCTTGTAAGATGGGAATTTCTTGCTATTTAAAAATATTCTTTTAGGGTATGCTGAAACTCTGAAAGGGTTTCAAATGGCCAAAGTCCTAGACTAGGTTGCTGGAACTCTGAAAGAAAATCCGTACTGGGTATTTTGAGGTTGTGGCTTAATCATGGAGCGGCGCTTCCTCCTACCCAGGGCTTCCCTGTTCGGTGCTGCTTTGCTGCCCTTATCTTTTACCAGTATTTGAAAAACCTGCCAGCAAGGGTTTGAACTGGATTGTTTGGCAAGCGCAGGCCACACCTCCGCTTCTCGCAGCTGGAGCGCAGCCCAGTCCTGCGCAAAAGTTCAGACTGAGCCTGTAGCAAGCAGCCCTTCGCAGCCAGGCGTCCGGGGACTCTCTTTTCTGTGTTTCCCTGTCAGGTTTTCTGCAGAGACAAGGGGACTTTTTTCCCATGTTCTACGAGGTGCTGCGGGGCCCGTTTCCACCCAGAGTGCTGCCTTTTCTGGCAGCTGTGTTTTTCCAAAGAATGGAGAGGAAAGAGACTGGGTTTTATCACTGGCGGGTAAGACAAATTGTAGCGCTGTCTTTGAGATGGCATTCTGTAGCCAATGTGTTTGGCCGTGGCTTCATGTTACTGCCTGTGTGGAAAACCAGTCCTGCGCTTCTGCAGGAATTGATCAAAAAGTTTATCATTGGGGGAAAATTTTGGATAACAATGCTAATGCTAATTCGGGGTCTGTGTGAGGCAATGCAGAGCAGGTCTCTGTTTCCTTAAGTTTTGGGGAACAGAATTAAGCTGATGCCGAGTACTTTTGGGGGGAAAGTCCAGCATACTGGGCTTCTCATCAGTAGAGACGAAATGGTGCTTATATGTTTTCTTCCAAAATACCCTTGATTACCATTCCCTTCCTTTCTGCTCTCTGCCTTATACCACAGGGCTTAATCTAAAGATTAATGATGACTTCACCCCCTGTTCATAATGCAGTGCAACCACATTAGATAAAATGGTTTCAATGTGTTTGTCCTTTAAATGGTTTATAATCATTCCAGTGCATAAGACGGTCTGGCCAATAGCCTCAATTTTGAATTGCACTAAACTGTCTATGAAAGAGCCTTTGCGTAGGAGGTCTGATATGCCATCCGATTTACCCGTCTCTCCCCTAAATCTACAGCTTAAAATTGAAGTGACCGTTAAATGTCACAAGATGGCTTGCTGCCTGTATGCCTCTCTGCACTCCTGCTTGCTGTGTGATAAAAATCATCTTCTTGACCTTTTTTTTTATGTTGTTGTTTAGTACTTGGAAAATCAGGGTAGAAGAGACTAGTGTTAGCCTGCCATGATTTCCATTAACCAGTAAACCACTGGATGTGATGTTTCTCCTGGTGTGCTTACTATATAAATAAATAAAAAAATTAGACACTACTTTGTGAAGTTGTGCTGGCTGGTAGGGAGAGATTTTGTATTGACTAGTTAATAGCAATTGAGCAAGGAGAGGAGCAGTAGATCACCCTTTTGGCTTTGTAGGTGAATTCACTATGATCTTTAACTTTCCAAAGTTTAGCCTTAGTTTCACACATCTAAAGACAAACAACATAAACTGAGAGTGAGCCCAGTGTTTGCTGCTGCTGTTGTGATGCTGAGCTGCTTGCACTACTCATCCGTGGACTGGTTATAAAACTTGCCCTCCAGAAGACCATGGTTCTTAGGGCTGGGTCTGAAGTCTCCTTTTGTGGCTGTGGGTGTACACTTCTGGAGGAGGAGGGAAAATGCAAGGGGTGCCTAGGAAAGCCAGGAGTTTGCTTTTGGGTTTAAAAGCAAACTTGTGGCACTGTGGCTGAAATAAGGAGGAAGGGAATTATGAGCAGCGATGTTTACTTGGGAGCAGGAACAAGATGGGGGGAGGAAGTGCTCCCTCGGTAAATTGGACATTTCTTTGATCACGTGATTTGCCTGGTAAAAAAAAATATGGCTTAGAAGTTACATTTTTATTTGCTATTGACAGCATTTCTGTAATTGAAACGGGCATGCTTATTGTGAGTCCTCCGCATCCACTGAGAGATTGAAGTGGGATCCCAGTACTTACTGTATAAAGGCAGGTGTTCTGGGCTATATGAGAGTAAAGACTAACTTGGTCTTGTAGCTGGAATAACCTGTTTTGCACTTGCTGTATCGGCACCTTCAGTTTAGATGAAAGATACAGACAATTGTTAGCAGGGTTGAGTGTTTGAGAATTCAGTCTTGTACCCTCATTTAAGGATTTCAAGTTTTTTTGCTTCAGATGCACTTGCCGGAGCTCTGGAAAACGGGTGATTCTGAAAAATCATTAAACTGCAAGCTAGAAATTGGTTGTTTGCATCTGTCACGTATGCTGGTATGTTGTCACATACCCTGATATAGGCAGAACTGTCATTATTTGTTGTTCATTTCCCATACAGATTTCTTGCCTGACTTTTCCCTGATGTGTTCAGATGGAGCATATCTGATACTCTTATGCTTCATTACTCTGCAAGCTCACCTTCTAACATGTTAAGACCTTGCTGTGCCTTGGCTAAAAGATAAGTAGAAAAGGCACTTGGGAAGCTTCTGGCATAACTGATAGCACAGGCTTGGGTGCACAATGAAATGTCTGTTGCATTATATGCCCTTACATTTTTCCACACCCATGTCATAATTTATCCTCAGCTATGTAATGACTGAGCGCAAATCAACAGTTGTTAGAGACCTTTGGAAAAGACTTTCTTTTGAAGATATAACTATATGTTGACAGATGGTGTGCAGTAAAAGAGGTATATGCTACCTTCAGGGTGTTCTGTGCTTCCTCTGCTGAATTCCTCTGTGTCTGAATTCCAGGCAATAGTAGTCAGGCTACATGAGCGAAGATTGCTTTGACAGCAGTGGGGGTGTGATCATGTAGCTTCATTTCTCAACAACCTGAAGAGTTGCAGCACCTTTAGGAAATCGGTGAGAATAACTTATGCAATCTTGAATTTCTCTCTGTAGTCCATTTCCCAACTTGGTGAGGTATAAAGCAGGTCAGGCTTTGCCTGAGGAACTAGTGTCAGTGATTGGACAAAATAGAGGTGATTAGGAAAGGTTTAAAAAGGAAGAAAAACGAGCATTTGAAGGATAGAGCTCATGGTGAAATTAGATGTGAAAGCATGTCTTTTTCCCAGAAACAAATGAAGGAGGGAGTATCTTCAACATGTTGATGCTGCAAATAAGAGCCCTTTAAGAGTAATAATAGTATAATTGGCATTTGTTTGCACAAATTTAATTTGGCACCCGCGTGTGAGGTATCTTAGACTATGTGTGTAATTTTTACCCTTCACTTGTTGGTCAGGGTGGATGGCACTCAGTACAAAGAAGGTCAGTATACTATGTATGTCTTGGGTTTATTGTGGTGTTCAAACCTTTTTTTGCAAAAGCTGGCAAGTATCTTAAAGTTGTAAGAAATAAGGAAAACTCCACAAGTATGTGACTGCTTAACAAACATAGTACGGTTCCATTTATGAGATGAGGAATATTCAAGAAGAGTTTGACAGTTCAGGGTTCATTGGTTTTCTTGAGATCCTAGTTAGTGATATGTAGGGCCTACGTTTTTATATAATATTTGGCACTCTGCAGCATTTCATTGGAAGTGGTTGAATTCAGTTGTAGATGAATACTTAGCGTATCTGATATTAAACTCTGGTCTCAAGCCAACCATGTAGAAAATGATGAATGTGAAGCAGTGACCAGTTGTGAAAAGCATTTTGAAATGGGATTTAAGAATAGAAAATGTTCTTAGCTGGCCAGCATTGTGTCATAACTGATGGAAGTGAGGCAGAATCCCGTTCTGTTCATGAGCAGAATTCTTACACTTACACGCTTCTGTCCAGTCTCTGCACTAAATCCCTTCAAGCTGTTTTGTCTTCCCCTGCCCTCCCCCCCTTCTCCTTCATGCCCTTCTAGGGTTTAGTCAGGCTTTTCTTTCCTCTTCTCATCTGGGCATTTAGATACTAATATTACTTTCCAAAAATAGCCTCCCAGAAGCTTTCAAGAGCAAGGATTACATTTTGATCTATGCTGGTAAAGTGGCATGCATGTCTAGAGCACTGATACCAGTAACAGTCCAGAATGAATAGGAATTTAAGGTTTGTCTTTTCTTGTTCAAACTGCCATGAAGTATGTGTTCCTACAAGAAAGCAGGTTTTTTTCCTCATTGTAAACAGCATATGCTTTCTATGTCTTTAGACCGTGCTGCTAAGATTCTTGCCATGTCTGCTATTACTCAAGCATGCATGTGCCCTTGACAAGTACTCTTAAACTAGCCAAGTCATGATGAAAATTATTTGGGCAGCTTCAGTATCTGTTTATCCATCAGCAGGAATGAACTAATGAAGCAATTCAAAATTGATCTATAATTAGAGGAAACCCTAAATAAGGGACTTATTTTCTGAAGTCTGTGGGGAGTTACCCTAAGACATCACTCGTTGCCGTGCTGAAAGTGGATTGAGTTTCCTTCTAGACTCCTTTAGCCTTCCTCCAGAACACTGAAAGCACTGTGTGTGTTCCCAAATTGACTCATTAATAGTTTATTTTGGGCTGACTGGTCTGATCCATTTCTCTGCACTGATACTAGTGTGGTTATAGAACAGGCATTGCAGTTGTTACATGCTGAGCTTGTTCCTCTCTTTTCAGTGGGAGAAGCACCCTTACTACAACCTAACAGTAAAAGTCCTCCGAGCCAGAAACATAAAGGGTACAGATCTGCGTAAGTATTTAGTCAAGGTATTATGAAAACAGATGGTTTGTTCAGTGCAACGTCGTTATGGGAACTTCTTACCTACACATAGTGTATTGCCTTTATGTCTGAACAAAGGCTTCTCTCGTAAAGCATTATATGTATTTTAAAGGCTTGATGTGAGGCCAAGGTGCAGATTAACCCTCCTACTTTGCAGAACAAGATCAGAAAAGTCCTGGTAACCTACTTCCCTGCTCCTTTATGTGTCCTACTGTGGCCCGTTTTGTGTTCCTTTGACTTGATTCAGGCTTCTGGTCATGGCAGATTTCACCCTTGCTGCTGCTGAACAGTCTTTCTTGTACCTGGAAGTAGCACCCTTCAATTCTATCTTCCAAATGTTTGTTTTTCTCAGTTGTAGTAGTGCTTTCTTTCACGTGTCTGCTATTTTGTTGATGTCATTGAAGCTTTTTAAAAAGGAGGTAGGTGGTTGACTGATTCCAAGACAAACTGCTTTTTACCTGTTCCTGGTTTTTATAGCATGGTATGTATTCCCTTCCTCTTGCACATCTGTGTGGAGTAAAGCTCTTAGGGCTGTTTGGGGCATTTGGATCTTTAAAACTCGTTTGAGATTTAATTCTGTCAGATTTAATACAGTAAGGTAGTCTGCCTGCCTTAAGTTTATATCTGGCATCCAATATCAAACTACTGGAATGCTAAATGACTGTCTAGGCAATAGAAAACCCCCCTGAAAGACTGAGGGCTAGAATCACACTGTGAAGAGAAGTTCTTTTTATGGTCTTTCTCTTCAACTGGAGTGAAGAATGGTTCCCGTACTTGTGTTGTTAAAGGGGCCTTAACTGGAAGAAGGAAGGACTCAGAGGCAATCGGTTGTTTTCAGGGAATGGAAACAGAATGCTCAGCTCCTGGCCAAAATAGATGAGGGTATAGCAATGGGTGGATATTGTCTACTTGGACTTTAGTAAGGCTTTTGACTCTGTCTCCCCTAAGAGTCTCATAGTGAAGCTGATGAAGTACGGGCTGGATGGGCAGACAGGGAGTTAGATTGAAAACTGGCTGAATGGCAGAGCTCAGAGGGTGGTGATCACTGGTACAAAGTCTAGTTGGAAGCCAGTAACTAGCAGTGTAACCTAGAGATCAATTCTGGGCCTCATATTGTTCAATGTCTTCATTAATGATCTGGATGATGGGGCAGAGTGTACCCTCAGCAAGTCTGCTAATGTTACAAAACTGGGAGGAGTGACTGGTACACCAAAGGGTCATGCTGCTATCCAGAGGGACCTCGACAGGCTGGAAAAGTGGGCTGACAGGAACCTCATGCAGTTCAACAAAAAGAAGTGGAAGTCCTGCATCTGGGGAGGAACAACCCTGTGCACCAGGGTATGCTGGGGGCCGACAGGCTGAAAAACCAGCTTTGCAGAAGAGGACCTGGGAGTCACAATGGACAGCAAGCTGACCGTAACCCAGCAATGTGCCCTTGCTGCAAAGAAGGCTAACAGTATCTTGGGCTGCATTAGGAGGAGTATTGCCAACAGGACGAGCAAGGTGATCCTTCCCCTCTACTCAGCACTGGTGAGGCTGCATCTGGAGTGCTGTGTCTATTTCTGGGCTCTCCACTATGAGAGATATTGGAGCTACTGAAGAGAGTAGTGAAGGGCCACTAAGACTGCAAACAGGCTGGAGCATCTCTCACATGAGGAAAGGCTGAGAGATCTTGGACTGATTAGCCTGCAGAAGAGAAGGCTCAGGGGGATCTTATTGGATGTATACAAGTATCTGAAAGGAGGGTGTTAAGAAGATGGAGCCAGACTCTTTCAGCGGTGCACTGTGACAGAACAAGAGGCAATGGGCCCAGTATCAGTAGTAATCTTTTTTGAAAAGTTGCTCTTCCTCATTCTGAACAGTAGGCTCTTTTAGTAAGGGCTTTATGGTTTGGAGGAACCAGAAAAAAGAAATATAGCTAACTAATGTTCAATTTGCTCCTGTTTAAAGATGTATACTTCATTAAAGGCTTTTGCTTTACAAGTCCAGCCTTAAATTTGCATGTTTCTGTGGTGCAGTAAGATCTAGAAAATGAGTAGCTCATGGGAAGGAGTATGTTTGATTAAAGTTTTTCTGATGTCTGTCTCTACACTCTCTTCTCTAGTGTCCAAGGCAGACTGCTATGTGGAGCTAAAGCTGCCCACTGCATCTCCCATAGTCTCCCGAACTCAGGTTGTTGACAATTCTGATAACCCAGAATGGAATGAAACTTTCCAGTATCAAATCCATAGTGCTGTCAAGGTAAGGAGTGCACTTTGTGGAGCTGGTTGGGCTACCTGCATTTGGGTACTGGCTTACTTTTGATACTTCGTTCAAAACCAAGGGATCTTTATTACCCTCAAAACGGGTGTTGCTTGTAAGGTGTCAATCTTCTTCAGTGGTACAAAAAGCTATACTATGCATGTCCAGTGATAACCACAGCAGTTTGTATCTGCACTCTTGTGTAAATTGCAGCTAGAATTTTCCATAAATGTCCATGTAATGCAACTCAAGAAAGGGAAGTTATGGCACTACGTGGTAGAGTTCAAGGAAATTCCTTGATAAAGCAAGTTTCTATTTGAGGATTGCTTCTACTTTCACAGAGTAGCTGTTGCCTTCTTGTAGCTCTACTTGCCTTACACAGCCAAGTGGCTGAGTGAGGATAATGGGAACTAACTTTCAAATCACTTTGCCACTTAGTTCATTCAGTTGAGTTTGGCCATCAGTTCCTATGATTGAGAAAAGCAAAATTCAAACTCTTAAATAGAGACAGTACATCTGTCTTCTCTCTGAGCAGGACCTAATAGAGTATTGAACGAAGTCTTCAGATTGTCAGCATTCATTCTCAAAGTAGACACTAATGGTAGAGGGAAGGAAACTGTACTTCAAAAGATTAGGTTTAGTATGCCACTGTTGCTTTGAATAACATCCTTTGGAATAAGGTGCTTATTAACAAGAAACTATCCCCCTCACTGGAGTACCTTTCCATAATGGTTGGTGACAAAGGTGTAATGGTAATTGACTTAAATGGTAAGAAAATTGCAAACTAAGCTTTAGAGCACGTGAGCTTTTTCTTCCCCTGCAGGCTCATGAAGCCTCAGTCTGGTTACTGCTGCAAGGCTATGCCGGCACAGTTCTAAGTTCAGTCTTGTCTCCTTGAAAACAAGTTGCTGCAAGGCCATTTTTTGGGTGCTGCATGTATTCATTGTGTCTGTTTCAATTAGTTTCTGCTGGACTTACCTGCTCTGAGACAGAGCTGAGCAGGAAGTGATAGGTTCCTATAACATCCTGGACTGAATCATGTGGAAATCGCTATTGCTTCCTCAGGCAAATCTGTGCCTGAAGCTGGCGGAGAGTATTGCCACGTGCATTCAGCTGGGGCTTCTCTCTAGCTGGGAAGCTCAGAAAATCTTTAGCTAAACGCTGTCAACTGGAAGCTTTTGCTTAACCATGCTTTAAGTCCTGCTGGAAATAGTGAATCCTCTTCAGGAGTGGGGAAGGGTATTGATTAATGCATGAAGTGTCTGTTGTATACAGCTACTCAGGTTTGTGGAAGTGTGTGTCTCTTCAGCTGAAGCTGACTGTTTCTGTTTGGTTTTAGAACATTCTGGAATTGACACTCTATGATAAGGATGTCCTCATCAGTGACGAGCTCTCTTCTATTGTCTTCGATGTAGGGGGCATGAAGCCGGGTCAGCCCCTACTGCGCACTTTCAGGTTGAACCCTGAGGTTAGTCCCTGGCTCCTTCCCAGGTCAACTGTGAATAGCTGCAGCGCATCATTATAGAAATCCAACGGTACATGCTGGTTGATCTATCTGTGTTGTAGAAGCCAGAAGGGCAAAATACGTCAGCAGGTGATGGTAGCATATACGGTTTTACTGTCATGTGAGGTGTTTCTAAAATCCCTAGTGATTTTTTTTTTGTGTGTGTTCCACAGTCTTTGGGTTGCCATGCTAAATGAAACTTAGGATGACTGCTGTCTTTCAGGAGATGTTAAAACACCTTTAAAGGGAATTGATTTTTTTGGGAGACTAGAGGGGCATAAACTGGGCTTAAAATGAATGGTATTTGCAGTCAGCAGTCATTTGGGGGACTGCAGACTGTCTTAGTTGATCATCATCAGTTTGCAGTGCAGAATTTTATTGCTGCAAAGGTTACCTCTGTATTTAATAAGTCAAAAGCCTAAAAAAGCTTATTTTACCTGAGATGTTCAGTTACACTTAATCTCCGCTTCATGTGGGTGACATTGGTGCATATCAGCTGCTCTCAGTCCCTGTGCACCTGTTGATGGACTTGCAACAAGAGCTTGTTTTATGTAGCTAAAGCCATATCACCAGTCTGATCTTTTTTGTAATCGCCTCAAACACATTGCTACAATAGGTCTGGGTTAAAGGTGAGCTAATGATGTGTTTTCTTGAGAAATGGGGCTTCGGTGCTGTTGGTGTGGTTAGAAGCAGACTGACTGGTATGCCGTTAGCCGGGAGGTGTTGGTCAGTGTCACAGGCACTCTAAATGAGTCGTGATTATGGAAAGAGACTTAGAATCAGAATCATAGAATGCTTTGGGTTGGAAGGGACCTTTAGAGGTCATCTAGTCCAACCCCTCTGCAGTGAGCAGGGACATCATCAACTAGATCAGGTTGCTCAGAGCCCCATCCAACCTGACCTTAAAGGTTTCTAGGGATGAGGCTTCCACCATCTCTCTGGGCAACCTGTTCCAGTGCTTAACCACCCTCATTGTAAAAAGTTTCTTCCTTATATCTAGCCTAAATCTACCCTCCTTTAGTTTAAAACCATTACCCCTTGTCCTGTCACAATAGGCCTTGCTAAAAAGACTGTCCCCATCTTTCCTATAGGCCCCCTTTAGGTACTGAAAGGCCGCAATAAGGTCTCCCCGTAGCCTTCTCTTCTCCAGGCTGAACAGCCCCAACTCTCTCAGCCTGTCCTTGCAGGAGAGGTGCTCCAGCCCTTGGATCATTTTTGTGGCCCTCTTCTGGACCCGCTCCAACAGGTCCATGTCCTTCTTGTGCTGAGGGCTCCAGAGCTGGACGCAGTACTCCAGGTGGGGTCTCACCAGAGCCGAGTAGAGGGGCAGAATCACCTCCCTCGACCTGCTGGCCACGCTTCTTTTGATGCAGCCCAGGATACAGTTGGCCTTCTGGGCTGCAAGCGCACACTGCTGGCTCATGTCCAGCTTTACTTTCACCAGTACCCCCAAGTCCTTCTCCGCAGGGCTGCTCTCAATCCCCTCATCTCCCAGCCTGTATTGATATCGGGGGTTGCCCCGACCCAGGTGCAGGACCTTGCACTTGGCCTTGTTGAACCTCATGAGGTTTGCACAGGCCCACCTCTCCAGCCTGTCCAGGTCCCTTTGGATGACATCCCGTCCCTCAGGCATGTCAACTGCACCACTCAGCTTGGTGTCATCTGCAAACAACTCCCTTGTTCCCACTAACTCTGTCCTGCTTGCTGAATGCTTAAGCCATCTTGATCAGTAATCATGGAACCGGAAACTTCATTTCCGTAAAGAGTATTACCCAAATTGGCTGCTTCTCAGTTATTTTAAAAGCTGCGTTAGGTCTGGCATCAAGCATTTAACTGTATGCTAGGGCAGGGGGAAATATGACTGGATCAAAGCCTGTGCAAGACAGACATCAATGAGCTAAGAGTGCAATCTGCTGAAATAAGAAACGGAGGGAAGCACAAAGCCTTATGTAGGAGCTGTTGGCAGAGATGGTGCTGCAGTGGTACTTGAGCCAGAAGAGGGTGTTTTTTTTCTCATTAGCAGAGTAATGGATCTGAGAGCCAACTCTCACTTGTGTTCACTTGTTTCCTCAAACATAGATGTGTCTGGTCATATAAGATATGCCTGAGAGGAGAGGATTTTTTAAAGAACAACAAGAACAAAAGGCATAAATTTAAACCTTCCAAAATTTAACTGGAGCTTTTGTAAAAGCAACAAAAATAGTTACTATAGTTTGTAACAGGAAAAAAAACCCTTAATCTCTTGGAAAAACTTATCATAATTATATTCAAGATCAAGGGTCACCTGTGTCCAACTTTTATTTTCAAAGGCTAATGAAGAGCTGGACGTAGAGTTTTACTTGGAGAAATGGTGAGTCTTACCTGAAGAGCTGAATGAACTTGTGCTCTGCAGATACATTGTCTTTAGTTGCTTTTTCTGTGCAGGGACAGTCTTGCCCATAAAAAGGCTAATGCTTTACAGTTCTCTGTGGTGTTTGAGTTGATTCACCAATGACTGATCACAAATATCTTTAAAGTTCCAGCCACCAAGATTTTTGGGGTACCAAAAAAGAAACAAAATTTTGCTGGACTCTATGAGAATGGCAGTGCTGCAAAGGGAATGAACATTTTTGTGGATGAGGTTGCTTAGGAGTGGAAAGCTTATATGGTTAACCTTGCAATATAAACAACTAAATACTTTTAACTGTCTGCTAGTCTATCTAACCTATTTCTCTAAGTTATCAAAATAAATGAGGTGGGGAGACCTTATAGCACATGCTCATAGTTGCTGAGGAACTTCTTTTTCAGTATTTTCCCCCCCATTGTTCTGTGAAGGGAAATATACTTGGCGTCAGTCTAGTTTGCATAGATCTCTTGCACTGAGGACCTTTCTCCCCCACCTCTTATCCAGGCAGTTAGTTTGTAAAGTAGGATGAAGCAAATTAAAAACAAAACTCATTTGCATTAAATCTCTTCCTTTCACAGCTCAGATGCCCCTACAGAGGTATTGACCAATGGAGTCCTTGTGGTGAGTGCATGGAAGTCAATTACATATATGTTGGGATTTACTCCTGAAGGTAGGTTTTTAGTAGTGAGAGGGCAAGAATTGTTGAGAATTCAACTCCTGCATCCAAATAGCTCCTATTCTCTCCAGAATGTGCCTCTCTTTTTTAATTTGCTGTTTTAAAAAGCTTCCTCAATTTTTAAAACTTTATACCAACTCACAGAAAGGGTATTTTTTTTCCAGTGGGGCTGTTTTAAAAGATGTAAACAAAAAATGTCTTTAGGAGGCTGGCGAGTCTTGCAGATTGTATTGAGTTTTCTAGCCTAGATGCTGGCCAGGTATAGTCTCCCTTCTTATCTTAACACCTATTATTTCTAAGCTTTTATCGCTTCCATTAGTAACTAGGTGATAACTCTTGAGTTATCTCAAGATAACTTAAGTCTGAGAGAGGGAGGCCTCATCTTGAGAGATTTGTCTACTCTCTTGGGCCAATTAGTCTAAAAAAAATCTGTGCATTATACATTAAAAATATAGGTGTTACCACCTCTTTTCTCCCCCCAAAGGAAAGGGACTGGAGTGATGGTTTTTAATAAGGAGAAAAGGATGGGAAAGAGTTCATCATTGTTGAAATGTAGAGTTTTTCAGGAAAAATTGGTGGCATTTAACAGCATGGTTCTGCAAACTATTTCACAGGAGAGAATCTTGTGTGTTCCTATTTCCCTTAGCAAATCAGCCTTACATTCAAGCAGTGGAGTAGTTTCTTATCTTTGAGAGCAATTATGGCTGATTAAGTATCTTGTCTGCTGTCCTAGAAAGAAAGCTGATCATTGAATGGTGTGAGAGACTAAATTTCATGAGGACATGGACAATCCAAGGACAGAAAGTCATGGCAGAACTTGTGAAGTGCTTCCTTGGATCTGAACAGGTTCTGAATAGGTACTCACACATGCATGAAAAAAAAAGGTAAAACAACAGAAAAACCCCAGGTGTTGAGAACTTGTAACTATGAAGTACTGGTTGCAAAAAAAATTAGTAACTGGAATAGGAAAGATGGTTTTGATTTTGAAACAAGAGCAGATAATCCCGTCCTGCTGAACCAAAACTTGTTCTTTATTTGAAAGATCAAAATAATCCTTAATATTTTTTGACAGCTTGCAGCTGTAAACCTAAACCTACTATGGTAGCTGGATTAAACTTCAACAAAGAAGTGAACTAAAACCTCATAACCAGAGCTGGTTTCTTCTTTTCATAGGTTCATCCTTGTTTGTCTCTGCAAGGTACTGTCAACAAAGAGGAAAAAGCAAAAGAGAAACAGCAAGGTAGGGCTGCCTGCAGAGCTTAAGTCAGATCTACTTTTCAGCATGTTTATTCCTTGGGAGAGAGGGGAGACCTTGGTTCTTTGTCTGTACAGTGCATTTTTATTTACTGACTATAAAATTGACTTTTAAAGTTAATTTTCTTTTTATTTTTAATACTAAATAATATTGGGTCACTTCCATTGTGTACCACACAAGAGAGTCTTTGCTTGTGTTTTCATAGTCTCAGCTACACTTAACAAGTATCTGATTTTCAACATGTAAATAAATGTTACCTGTGGCCTAAACTTCTTACTGTCATGCACAGGGAACTATGAGGTGAAGCTGTCTGTTCCAGGGGCATATGAGAAGCAGTTGTCTATTCCTTGGAGACCAGATGATGGGAAGGATTATGGAACCTCATTTGTCTTTCATGTGGATAAAGAAATGTGTCCAGAACTGCAAGTGGAGCTGCAGCAAACCATATCTGTCCTACAGGTGAGCATCTGTGCTGACTGCTACAAAGTTTAGAGCCCACTTTTGAATAAATCCACTTTGAAACCAGTGTCTTTGGTCCATGAAAACATCCTTAAGCATAAATTGAATGGCCTTAATTTGATCATAAGAAGGCCAGGGGCTTCTTCGGATGTTCTGGGATGTCAGTTTTGGGTATATTATTCAGGTACGTGTGGATGTCAAAAGCTTGCATTGGAAGCAAGTTTCTTGTGGAGTAGTGTTTATATGTGGTGCTAGGGACCATCACCATCTATTAGTAAGTTTACTCGTCACTTCCAGATACACCTTTTTGATCAAACTTAACTCTGTAATGCTGTAACTGCTCAGATCAAAATTTTCTAGGCTAGCAGCCTGTCTTGAATGGATTTTTCTGGTTATATATTAGCAATTTATGGGCAGGGAGAGAAATTTTTCTCTGTCATTACTTTTTACACACTACTTTTATTTTAAAAATTGAATAAAAAAGTCAGACTCTTCATTGGATCTTTGACATTGGGTAAGGAGGTGAATTTGTCTTAAAATAATACCCTCCCCAACACTTTAAAATCTGTTCAAACTTGGGGATTAAAAAATGTGAATCTGCTCATGCTTGCTACATGAAGACATCTTTACTTTCAGCTGTTGAGATACTCTATAGCAGGTCTTTTCTATTAGAAACTTGTAGAGCATGTGACACATCCAGAGGCTTATTTAGCTTTGTCTATCACTTCACAGTTTCTACAGGTACCCATGCAGTTTGTGTATCCCATAGGAGTGACTGAATATTCATTGTGATGACTGCTCCCAGTATAGCCAGACACCAAAAATGAGAGCAAGGAAACTATTTATTCTGTGATGTTATTAATCCCCACAAGCAGTTGGGCAGCATGAGTGCAGTTTGTGATCTTGACTACTCTAGAGGCAGCTATGGAGAAGAGAACACAAAAAGGAATATGGAAGAACAGCTTTGCAGTGGGGTTGATTGGGCAGCAACAATGAGCTGAAGAGAGAGACTTGGACTTAAGTAGTCAAAAACTCAGAGCCAGGCAAGCAAACACATGATAGAAGTCAACCATGGAGATTGGCCCAGATGGTAAACCTCAACCAAACCATCCCCGGTATCTAGCAGAACATCCTCCTTCAAGAGCTGGCATAGAGCACAAAGCTATCCAGTCTGACCTTTCCTCTCTTATCAGAGGTAGGAGAGTGCCAGGAACATAGTAATGTTGCTTGCCCTGGACCTAAATGCGTGTTATTTGCCCCTGTTAGGAGGAGGACAGTGAGCTTAGAGAGACGATTGACTCAGGACAGCTATTTTTGGTCAGAACACATCCATGAAATCTATGGGTAGTTCCTTGTCTGTCTTCCGTTCTTGTGAGAAGGGGGACAACCTGTTGTTTCTTTAAGATGCTGCCTCCTCCCAAGGGTTGAGGCCTGTGGTGGGTGCAAAGGCTTCAGCCCACCTGGTAGGCTGTGTAGGTTTGAGTGTGGCCCTGTGATATGAGGGGGTTTTTAATATGCCTATTTTAAATTTAGGAATCTGCACGCAGCTCTGTATTAAGAGAGCTTGCTACTTGCTAATCCAACTTGGCAGAAAACTCAAAGATTTCCTGGCAAACTTTTTGCTCTGCTTGTAAAGATGATTATGTTTTTTAATTACATGCTCCCATTTGTCCCTAAGGCTAGTATCTTATTTCCTATTTTGTGGCATTTTTTCCTGTATGTCTAACGCTGTTGCCTTGTTGGTATCTTTTCCAAATCCTGCTTTGAAGACAGAATGCAAGTTCACTTTGGGGGGAAATTTTATATTTGGAGATGAAGATTTTTTGCTTGNGAAATAATCCCAGGAAAGATCTGTCAAGCAGAGAGCAGGATGATCTTGAAAAGCCTTAGGCTTTTGGGAAAGATTGAGTTATAATGATCTTAAGGATTGTTTGCTGTTTTGACATATGAAAGTCATATCTTTAACTTTTTTCTGGAGAGCTCAAATAACATTTTGTTTTTTATTAGGATGGTATGAACCCTGATATTGAAAAGCACACTACAGTTCTGGGGTTGGGGACTCTACCAGTTAATTCTCTTCCTATTGGACAAAAAGTTGATAGAATCGTTTCCCTGGGAGAGGTAATGTCAACATTTTGTACTTGTTTTAACATGCTTGGGATAACTTTTTCCCCCATTGCCTGTAGGCATTTGGAAAGTTAAGCTGCACATGATTCTTAGGAGTGCTGTTTTCTTGGACATCTAGAATGAAATACTGAGATTACTTAGTGCAATTCTTCTAAAAATGTTTTCATGGTTTGGTCTTGCAAAATAAGTATAAAGTTCATCACTTTCCAAAGCAAAAAGTCTGTTTAGGTGTGAAAGAAAAGTATCAGAGAAGGAGAAAAGCAAGAAGCTTGCAGAAGAAATATTCCTCTCCTCCACCCCCGCTCTCTGAGTACGTGTTTTTATTGTCTGTGGAGACTATTGAAAATGTCTGAAACGGGTGCAAGGGAAATGTGTTCCAGAGATGTAGTTTTATGGGTGAGAGTGCTGTTCTGGTTAGTATCTAATAACCCCATTGATGTCATAACCTCTAGTTAGTAGTTCCACCTATGTAGTTGCTATCAATTGCAAGATGTGTTCTCTCTTTTCACAGGGACAAAGTTTGGATATGAGTTTGAAAACTGAAGAGAGGTGAGTGGGAACCTCGAAGACCTCTAAAACTCAGGAAAGGCCTTTATTCTCACAGTGAGGGAGCCAAGTGACTCTCCCTGCTGTTCTGGGGAGTTCTGTTGTCTCCATTGATCTCTTGGGATAGATTAAAGAAAAATATCTTTGGTTATTTTTCTTCTGAAGGCTGTGACTCTTCACTTTGCAGATACTATCTATTAGATTGGTGTCAATCCTGCTGAAATCTGAACAAGTTTTGTATTCCTAATACTTAAATGTAAAATAGCTGATGGTGTAAATATTAAGTAGCTTTGTTAGGTACAGGTAGTTCCTAGAATACGTGCAGTGCTGTACTGACAAATAGGAAAGGACATCTCAGTGTGTGAAGAGCTTGACCTATAAAATAGAGGAAGGGTGCAAGAAAGGAGTGATAAGGAAAGAATAAGACACAAAACCAAGCAGTTGGCTAGTAAGTTGATAGGGTCATTGGGTATATAGTCATTAACTGAAGATCCTGCTCCCTTTTTACAAACTCATAGCAAGTTTATTGGTATTCAGTTGTCCCCTTCTGCCTCTTAAGTTCAGAAACTTCTGTTTTAAAATTGCTCGTCCCCTCATTTCTCCACCCATGTCAATACTGTAATCTCAGTTGTTCCTCATATGATCTTCTTCACCTACTGAGAATCTTTTCTTCCTTTGTGAAATTCCTGAAGCTTAATCTGAATACTGTTTGACACAAGCTTTGTATTTAGACATT
>VYZW01023089.1:0-21348 GCA_013401315.1 Balaeniceps rex
ACTAAGAAAAGGGAACCTTGTATAATCTTTTCTTTTTGTTTCACATTGCTTAGAACATACCTGTCGTCCAGTATCCATACTGTTAGCCAGCTCTGCATGTGAATTAGCTACAGAGTCAGGGATGGGGTATTAAGATTAGAAGATTATCAACATATTTTCCATCAAAAAAAAAAAAAAAAACTGTAACAAAATTACCGAGGTCCATGAAATGGCCCCAGGATTGAATTTGGCTCCATAGACTCATTATGAATACTAATGGCATCAACGAGTGTTTGCTAAATTTGAAGAACCAGATCTACAGGCTTTCTGGCAATTTAAATGTTAAAACACTGAAAGAATGTCTTAGAGATTAACACGTGTTCTCAGAGGCCACATTTATGCACGGTCAACGGTTTGGGGACTAGATCAGTATGGTCATGGTTGCTATAGCCTATAGCTTGCTGTGTACTTCATCTGATAAGCTTTGACAGATCCAACTTGAGTCTACACCTCCTCTCGCTGCACAGCACACACAGAGTAATATCTTCAGGTGGGCTGACCTGCCAACCAGTCAGCTACATCTTCATTGGTCACATGAAATGCTTTGCAGTCCCCATGCTCCACTTAAATGTCCGACTTTGCATGTCTCCAGTCCTCATGGCACTTGTTAACCACCCCTATCTTAAATAGCTGTTGTTGTTTTCTGGTATCTCCTTGTCATCTGTATCTTTTCTTTTTGCTCCTCCCTCTCTTTTTCTATGAACATGCATAACCATATCTGCAGACTCTAAATAGCATCAGTGGCTGTTGGTGACCTTCTGTTGACAGCAACATTCACAGTTTTGCTCTTTTTCCCACCTGGCAGCAGGAATCAGAGGAAATACTCTTTCCTCACCCCAAATGTTTATCTTTACTGGCTCCATTATCAACTTGGAACAAGAGAATGCACATGGCTCCTGCTGCACCTTCCTGACATTTCTGCTTACAAACCAGTGTTGGTGCTACCCTTTCGCCCTACTTTTTATATATGTTACATCCTTCCCCTTTATACTCTCCAAATCCAATCAGTGGGTTTCAGAGTCAGTGAGCCTCCACTCAGTTGCTTTCCAGCTAGCTTTAAAGAAGCAAGCAACAAAGGAAGAGAAAAACAGAAACAGGGTAATGGATGCAAAATTACTTCCTTTCAAAGCATCCACACACGCCTTCCTGTATTTGGATGACTTAGGTATGTTTCCCAAGCTTAAATCATTGAAAGTGTTATTCAGGAAAACGTCAGGATTGCAGCAACGGAAGAACGCTTGTGCAACATCTCTGGGAATTATTAGACTGGTGCAAGAATTAACATCAGGGCAGCACAGGGAATACCATCATATCTTACCTCAGGCCCACACACGGCAGATGTCTCATGCAGATGACATCATACTGATAATGACCCATCAAAGAAAGATCTCAAAAGTTATCTATAGCTACCTGTTAATATGACAACAGGCATGCTAAGGCATGGTTTTAAAGGCATTTCTAGGAAGTGACACAGCTGGTATTTTTGTCAGTGGCAGCAGCTCTAGGTAGGTCAGGTTGAATTGGAAGCCAAGGTGAATTAGGACCCAGCACTTTGGAACCTTTGATCTTTTCTTGGTGGTATAAGATGTATTGTATGATACAGGATTGTCATCAATGCACAGAAGCCTGTTTCTCTGACATTACTATTACAAGCATATGATGGCATCCCAAGTAATCCCGAAGAGTACTCCTGTATCTGTCACAGTAGGAGAAGCTTGTCAGCCATAGCTGTCCACAGATTCAAGGTCTTTTCTCTTTCCAGTTTACTTTTTTGCAAGTGTTTCTTATTGTTACTATAACACATTGATGCCACAGTGAGTGATGCTACTGGGTAAAAAGACCTAACAGAAGATTTTTCCTGAAGAAAACACAACAATCTATGTGGTAATATGCAAGCTACTCATCCTTGCCTGGCATCTCTGCCCTAGTCAAACAGTCTGCCCAATTTGTGAGTAGGCATGACCCCGTCCAAATACATGGCAAGTGGTGTAAGGAGCCAACAAAGAGCTTCCAGTGCTAAGCACTGAAATCCCAGCTGGGAATGGCCAAACGGCTGTCTGCTTTCAGGTTACACATGAACGGTTAATGGAATGTGCCACTGCTAATCTACAGCAGGTCATGACTGGAGTTGGCTCAAAAAAGTTACCACAACTGTGTCTGTTGTATTTGCCTGGTAGCAGGGACAGGGAGAAAGGAGACGGGAGCAGGGGAGGGAGGACATTGCACTTACTCTACTTCTCTTTTGAACCTGCTCACAAAGGACAGTAGGAGTACACCTGCCCCAACTATATTCTGACACTCAGCAGCACGAGCACTGAAGCAAAAGGACAAGCGATCACTACAGATCAGCACAGTCTTCTCCTGCATGATTTACCCAAGAAAAGTTCAAGTATGATGGTAGGAATGTGTAGGCATTGCTCACACCTCTCACAGCTGGTTTTAATATGGCTCTCTCCCAACCCACTAACACTTCCATTAACATCGGCAAATATGAAAGGGCAACCACAGGCTCCTTTAGCTACAGCTACTTACCCCACAGCTCAGCAGTTAATTCAACACTATTTTCATTGAGATAGCTACATTTTCAAACTGCCTACAAATTTTTTTAAAATTTTATGCTTTATGCTTTATTTTGCTTCCCTTAAAACAAGGCTTTTTTCAAGACATGGACAATAAGGAGTCCTAAAAAGCTTTTTCTCTGCTACTTAATTTCTAAATGTTCCTTGTCTTGCGCCCTCCACAACACACTGCTATCCACTGTGCCCAGGCTGTAGAAGAAATAAATCTGAAATAAACCCCACCTTCAAAATTTCGATCTTTCCCTTCAACTGTAGAGTAATGTTTCTGAAGTGTCTTTCCTGAGGAATATCGATCCTTTAAATACCATAGGGGTATATTGACATGACATGAGTCAGCTGGTGCAGCTGCAATGTCTTGAGTCTTTGCTGAGGGGCTGAAGCCAGCAATGCCAACATCTGCCAGGGCTGGATTGCTGATCCAGCTGTAGTCCCACCATATTAGTATCATCCGTATCACTATATCTCACTACTCATATCAGAATGATGTAGTTCCACAACACTGTTCTTGAAAAGACAAGACAAGAAAGTACAGGTGAGTTAATTTAACTGCAGAAAAACCTCAGAATTAATAATCAACCAAACTATCTGGAAGGTAAAAAGGAAATAACTAACAGCCAGCATAGATTTATTAAGAATAAATCATGTCAGTCCAGTCTAATTTCCTTCTGTGAAAAGGAAACAGTCCATGTGGATAGGGAAAAGTAGTCAGTGTTCTGTGTATTGACTTCAATAAGGATTTGACAAACTTTTATAGGGCTTTTTCATAGGCAAACTAAGCAAAGACACCCTGCGAAATTACCGTAAAGTGGTTACAAAATGTTCAAAAAACCTCACTCAGGAAAATCATAACCAATGCTGCTTTATTCGCATAGTGGAGGAATGGGACCTCACAGGGAGCTGTTCTGAACCCAATATGATTTCATACTGCCAGTAATGTTTTGGACCCTGAATACTTTTATGACCTGCCGGTCACACCAACCTTGCAGCTGTTGCAAGCACATTAAAACACAGCACTGGAATTCAAACACTTGCTTAGAAACTAGAGAAATTTCATGAAAGAAGTCAAGATGAAGACACACGAGAAGACGATCATCTGCACCCAGAAGAGACAGTTGATAGCAACTTTTCAGAAAAGGGTTCATACGTTGTAGCATGTCACAGGATAAACGCAAGTCAAAAATTCTGTGCTGTTGTGAAAAAGTCAAGAAATATACTGGCATGTGGAAATGGAAACAGGTTTCTACATAACAATGCAAGGGGCTTGATGCAGTCCTTCTGCTCTATTGATGCCTGGTGAGACTTCAGCTAGAGGTCAGCTCTGGTACCAGTGAGACCTCAGCTTTGCAGAGCATACTTCAAGAGAGACGTGGGCAATATGAGAGTCCCTATGACAACAATAACAATGATGCGAGATTTGAAAACTTATTCTATTAAGAGAGACTGAAAGAACTGGGAACATTTATTTATGGAAGAAAATAAGCAGTTGTGAGCCAGAATAAAGATCTTCAAGTATATGAAATGTTACTGTAAAGAGGAATAAATCAAGGTGTACGTTATATAAAATAACGGGATTAAAATGCAACAAGGGATACTCAAGCCGGATATTAAGAAAAAATCTGTAACGGTGAAGATGGCTAATGACTGAAATAAAGGGCTAGGGAGACTGTGGAATCTCCATCATTGCAAGTCTTTACGAAGAGGTTAGACAAATGTTTGTCAAGAATTGTATATTGGCAGACTTATTGATGGTCCTGTCTACCCCACTTCCTATTTCTGTATTTCAAAATGAGGTATCACTACACTCAGGCCAGCTCTTGCCAGTCCCACTGTTTGGGAAACAGTGCTGCAGAGGCATAGATGTGACTCAGAAGGCAGTCACACTATGAAAGTCCATGAAGGTACGGACCCCTGGGATGTGGTGGGATGGACCTGGACAGCTTAGCTCTGCTTCATCCCCGTTGCCTGAAAACTACAGGTCTGCTTCTCAAATGCAGCAAAGCTGTTCAGGAAAGCTAAGGCCTGAGGAGGTGCAACTGCTCCATATAGAAAGAGGCCCTGAGAATTATTCTGGGTCTCCAACTCCCAAGTCAATGGGATTTGTGTTAATAAATAGGTTCAATACATGTGAAATTCTACCCAAAACATCAAGCACTAAGACATTTCCTTCTCTCTAAATTGGAGAGATATGGATTTGATGGGTGGACTGTTCAGTGGATAAGGAACTGGTTGGATGGTCGCATCCAGAGGGTAGTGGTCAACGGCTCGATGTCCAAATGGAGATCAGTGACAAGTAGTGTTCCTCAGGGGTCCGTACTGGGACCAGTGCTGTTTAATATTTTCATCAATGACATAGACAGCGAGATCAAGTGCACCCTCAGCAAGCTTGCAGATGACACCAAGCTGAGTGGTGCAGTTGACATGCCTGAGGGATGGGATGTCATCCAAAGGGACCTGGACAGGCTGGAGAAGTGGGCCTGTGTGAACCTCATGAGATTCAACAAGGCCAAGTGCAAGGTCCTGCACCTGGGTCGGGGCAACCCTCGATATCAATACAGGCTGGGGGATGAGGGGATTGAGAGCAGCCCTGCGGAGAAGGACTTGGGGGTACTGGTGGATGAAAAGCTGGACATGAGCCAGCAGTGTGCGCTTGCAGCCCAGAAGGCCAACCGTATCCTGGGCTGCATCAAAAGAAGCGTGGCCAGCAGGTCGAGGGAGGTGATTCTGCCCCTCTACTCGGCTCTGGTGAGACCCCACCTGGAGTACTGCGTCCAGCTCTGGAGCCCTCAGCACAAGAAGGACATGGAGCTGTTGGAGCAGGTCCAGAAGAGGGCCACAAAAATGATCCGAGGGCTGGAGCACCTCTCCTACGAGGACAGGCTGAGAGAGTTGGGGTTGTTCAGCCTGGAGAAGAGAAGGCTGCGGGGAGACCTTATTGCGGCCTTTCAGTACTTAAAGGGGGCCTATAGGAAAGATGGGGACAGTCTTTTTAGTAAGGCCTGTTGTGACAGGACAAGGGGTAATGGTTTTAAACTAAAGGAGGGGAGATTTAGGCTAGATATAAGGAAGAAATTTTTTACAGTGAGGGTGGTGAAGCACTGGAACAGGTTGCGCAGAGAGGTAGTGGAGGCCCCATCCCTAGAAACATTCCAGGTCAGGTTGGACAGGGCTCTGAGCAACCTGATGTAGTTAATGATGTCCCTGCTCACTGCAGGGGGGTTGGACTAGATGACCTCTAAAGGTCCCTTCTAACCCAAAGCATTCTATGATTCTATGAAACATTTTCTGGTCGTGCACTTGTACAGTATGTGAATTATCGCCGATTTATCCACTACATATTGGAATACACTGTACTATTAAGTGTGGGCACTTTGACAGTAAAAAAACCTAGGTGTGACAATTATCTGGACTGCAATCCCCCAGACTACCTGGAATAGATGTGTGTGGAATTCAGTTCAGTTCTGTTTGTGTTGAATGGTGCTTTACTAGGCAAGTTGTCCCATTACAGATCCCTTTGCATTTGCAGAGCAAGATAATGGGATTATGTTCAGGTCTGGTACAGTAATTTTTGACATTAATAGAATTTTTTTTTTCTATAAGTGCATAAACTATGGAAGAGATTGCTATAAGAAAACTACTTTTCATGGTAGCAAATCTTAGCAAGCTAACAGTATAGCCATTAACTGCCGCTGTAATTCTACAAGTAAAAGAAAATATTAAAAAATTCAGAGTGGAAGCTTTGATTTGAAGATCCACCTCATTGACTATCTAATTCATTCCTAATGACATAATCATTGGTGAACAGTAAGTGCAATTCAGAAGGTCAGAATTCTAATATTAGTCACTAGATTTTATACCAAAGTGCTGCTTTACTACCAGTTTCTGTTCTTTATTGTCAAAAAGAAAGAAGAAAACATGACCTGTTTTAAACATCGTGATAGAAGGCATTTGTACAAATCAAACATTCATAATTCAGTTCTGGCTATGAATTAGCCCTAAATGAAAATATTTTTATGTCCCTGTCCTATGAATACATAAACAGAAATAAAGCCAAGCCATAGACAGATTAATTGCTGCATTGTCTTCCTCATGGAAAATAAGGTCTGGATAGCCTACTGCATTATTTGTACTAAATAATCAATATTTTACAGTCTTTTAACTTTACAAGTACATCTAAATACCCTTTTTTGAGAAATTCTAGTGCAATACTATGAGCATAACTCATGGTCATATTCAGGTGAATTAATGATTCCCTGAAATACACCATACATAGGAAGTCATATTTCATCTGCATCTATTTCTCTTATTCATTACCTAATCTTTCAAATCCCAAATCTCTCCGCAGCTCCTTCTGAATTTAAACAAAACAAGTTCTAGTGGTCTTTTTCATAGCAAGGGCATAAATCTGTACATTTGCCTTATCACAGACCATTGAAGAAAGCCAGCATTAAAATTTTAAAAAAGTTTACCATCTTTAGGCTCAATGCCTTAATAACCAGTTGAATACCTATATATACCAGAATGGTTGCTAAAAGGTTTATAAAAATAATTATTAAGCTGCCACTGACTTTCACCATGAATGGTGCAAGGTCCTGCATTAGAAGACATAGCTGCACAATACACAACCCGCTTCTCTTCCTTCATGCCACTATGTAGGGACTTTGTCCACACCAACTCCGGCTGCATTGCAAGTTTCCTTTGAACTCGGTAAGAGATCTGGTGAGGCAGTAATGCAATGCAACATAGCAGAATGTATCCATGTTTTAGTAGTTTTAGAAGAAATTTTGGTCAAAGTTTAATCATTTCTTTTTATATTGGTTTACTCAAAGTTTGCAAATGTCTCTTCACAGCTATTTAAAGTCAGACTTGCCAAATGTGTACCTGTAAATGGATGTCCCCCACAGATATACCTTTTGTACTGATGAATGACAGGGGGGAAAAGGTACAAATTAAAGACAACAGCAAAATTCTGTTGGAAGGCCCAATTATTTTCCTACCAATATATCTCCCTTGGACTTACTAACTACAAAGAGCCCCTCAATGCAATCTTAAGATCCTAGTTCAGAAAAGGTTTCATGCACAAGTTTAGCTGTAAACAGGTGACCAAGTTCCATTAAAGTCATCAGGATGTAACAACCCACTCAAGTCAATGATCTGCCAAGTGTTTTTCTCAGTCATGCTGGCTTGATGAATCAGCTTTCAGCACCAACAGCCCGAGTCCAGGTCGATATCTTTGAAACCTGGTATAAGTTCTACCACCCTGAAAGGAATAAAAAGCATCACCTTATGTCATCCCTTGCCTCTGTTGAAGTTAAGCTGAATATATATTAGACCTTTTTTTCTGTAAATATATTGCTTATTTTTTGCACTATGTTCAACTGAAGAATAACATTGTCTTTTAAAGTAGCATCATTTCGCAAATGTCACTGTAATTTTCCCCAAAGTATCATCCATTAGCTATAAGAGGTGCAAATGATTTTAAAATTGGCAGAGGGGTAGAGGAATAAGGAATAATGCACTAATAGTCTAGGTGGTGGTTGAATTTTTGGCAAGCTTTCAAGAGACGAGAGACTGAGAGAGGTGATCACCTGAACTTCTTGTACATTTTTATACATGAAGATAAAAAGGACGAAACTATCAGGAGGTATGAAAGCATTTCTAAGACAGGAATTACAAACAAGGACCCACTGTAGTGCATCAATGCGCATACATATATATATATAAAAAAATTCACATCTATATGTACTTAAATGAAAAAGAAGAATGAGCTTGGCAGTTAGGACTTTGTGTATCTCATCACCTCCAATGGTGTTTTACAGTACTGGGACCATTGACCAAAGTTATGCATCACTTCCGGTCTGTATAAGACCTAACATGACTGAACTGTATGTGCAAACCAGAGCTTGATTAGGAAACCCAGAACAGGTTTTGGTAATATTTGGTTTGCAACTAATTTTTTTCACTACCTGATTGGGTTTTGGATTGTTTTCATGACCTCCTAAGTTTTCAGGGAAAAACTGGATAGCATTTTTTAATCCACTTTCATCAGTCAATTCATGGGTGAAAAGAATTCTGACCACTAGCCACAGTTACATGCATCACTGTTGCGACCTATTCAGAATATTAAGTTAAAAATGTTTTAGATGCTGTTTATGAAAATACAGTCTTTAAATTCTCATTGCCAATACACTGATTTTAATTTTTTAAGTGAATTTTCTTATTTTGACATCTGAATGGCTGCCATTCTTCTCTGTTTTCATTTTTATGGTGCACACATACGTTTGTACAAACAGCATTCAGTTCAAAAACAGGGCTAAAGACATTTCCTCTGCTTCCTCTTCCCATTCTGCCCCTTAACCACAAAATTGTGAAAAATTATAAAGCAATGGAAAAATTGTCACCAAACAACAAATAACCTCAGGCAGGAGGCCTTCTGCTTCAGCTTACTGCTGGATTGATTCAAACCATTGACTTCTACCTATGACTTGCACCAATACCTTAATAATCAGGTTATTAGCTATTCTGATTATTGTCTCTTAAAACTGAATGATTTTGGCCTCATCTGGTAGCCAAGCAGTGGGGAATTAGATCTGAAAAGCTTTACAGGTCAGAAAAAACATATCCCATCCCACTCTACTTTAGGATCCAATACTCAGAAAATGTAAGACACTTATCCAGTACTTTCTTACATCCTGTATCCTTCTAAACATCAGTATGGGTTTGGTGCAAGTTTAACTCTGTAGTGTAATAAAACTCCACTGCTATAGAGGAAGAAGAAAATACACATATTTAAAGATTAAGAGAGAGCAGAGAGACCATGTTTTCTCTTAATTGTTCTGGGAAATAAGATGCTAATAAGAAGGCCTCAGGACCTTTTATTTTGTTGCAAAATCTTTTGGTAATCTGTGCAGATCTTACTATTTTCCATGTATTTTCAACACTCTAACATGAAGTATAATACTTCATGGTTAAGCAAGTTTATACAGTCTCTAAAGTATGACATGTGAGTATAACAAAATCCAAAGTCTTTGGATTCACATGTCACTTTGTAGTCACTGCCTGAAGATCATTTCTCATTTAACTATGGGCTTTTTTGCATCCTTTACAAAAGAGACTTCCAAATTTGAGGGTACAGTTAATTTGAACTTGCCTTACTGAATAGCCATGATTTTACATATTCCCAGTTTTCAAGTATGCAAAATTAGGCATGCAAGTTTGCTCAAAGCAGTTTAAGCTGCGGTTCCTTCCGTATTTAAGCATCTTCTTGCCCCTCCTTAATGTGTAGAAAAAAGTTAATACATCTTTTTATAATGGGTGATACATATACAATGATACCTGTTATATACTACATATCTTGCTATTCAACTACAACTTAGAGACAGTCAGTCAAGTCTGACAAACTATGCTTTTCTGATAATTTCACTGTAACAAAAGATTTTGTTGATGATGTTTTATGTAGATAGTTGGATTTCTGTTTGTAGATTTGGGGAGTTTGATGGCAGGATTGACTGGAAGGGGACTGCTTTGTCTCTTGTCTTGCTTCATCAATCAAATGTTTCAACTTTCAGAAGCAACCTGTGGATGCTGAAGCTCTTACAACAGATTTAACAAGCAACATATCTGCATTTGAGTGAAAGACAATGTAAGAAGTAACCTGCTTTTAATCATCATAACAAACATCAAAGACAGCAAGAAAAGCAGGGTTCAACCCGCTTAGGCTCTTGTAGTATCTCTTCCCTTTCATAGCTTTAAACATGAAAATAACTTAATGAAAAATTCTCTCTTGGCTATCTCTAATATACTTGGGATTAATTCCCCTCTGGAAAGGTACGTCTCTCTCCATCAACTACAGATGAAACTTCAACATCTAACTTTTAGACTACTAAAGATAATTAAGATGAATACTGCAATATAGGGGCAGGGAAAAAGTGCGGGTCAGGGGATGTCAGTAAAAAAGTCTCTCCACATTTGAAGCTAGCCTGGTAGAAAGAAAAGTCTCTTTAGGGAGTGTATGGGTAGAAGACTCTGGCAGACAGGTGCAATTTATCTTGAGACATAATATTACTATCCTAAGATGCCATATGATACAGCCAGGGTTCACAGAACGGTAACACAATGCATTTTCTTTCTTCTTGAAGCTGTTTGTCATTTTCCATGCTGTTTCAGATAGAATTAGTCTTCAAAAAAACATTCCATTCTAAAATATTTCTCAGCTAAAAGCATCATCAAGTCTTTTTCACAACTTGTTAATGGAACAAAAACCAGTTAGAAACTGTGTTCTAGGTACTGTAATGGGCGCTTACTGCTGCATTCACTGAATCCATCAGTGGCACTTCACAGACATCTAGCAAGCCTATTTGCTTCATAAATCATTCAAATGCGTAAGACCTTTTGCATAACCCAGAAATATTCTTTAAGTGTTTAACATCAATAATAATGAAAACTGGCACCACAACAACTTAAGCAATGTAAAATATGGCATCGTAGGGTTCAGCTTGACTTTCATTGAAGGATTTCTAAAAATAAGAGTACATCATCAACAGTGACAGCTTGCTTAGTGACTCAACACAGTGGGAAACCTATTGCTCTAGAGGACTATGTTCTGCCTCATTATTTAATACAGACATCACAACCATGCTGTTCTGTTTTCAGTTCTTAAATGCATGATGCAAAGGAACCCACACCTCAGTACTTCTGCCTTAAAGAGTGAGAATAATTCAGAGTTGTTAGATCTGCACTACTGATAGCGTACTATCAGCATGTTAGTGCCAAGTTACATAATTTATTGTGAGAGTTAGAAACATTTGATAGTCTTTCTAAAACCTCAGCTGCTGGAATCAAGAGATTGTATGAGAACATCTGCTTCCATTTTCTAAGCGTGTGCACTTCTAGCACTCAGTATGTGCAGAAAAGCTCTAACGCATGAACAAAATACACTGTAAAGGCTACGAACCCAAAGACACATAGAAATGACTGGAAATACATTTTTTTTAAAATTATGTTTAGTCATATTTTTGAAAGCTCAAAGTTCACATTATTGCATTACTAATATTTTATACTTTAAATAAATCATCAAGGAGCCTATGAACAGGAAGACAAATGAAGTGGAAGACAATGGGAGACTGTGGGGAAATGGGAGGAAGGAGAAATGGGAAGGGGACAGACATGAGACAACAATCTGGATAGTGTTAGGGCTAAGAAGAGGCAGAAAAGACCTTGTGGAGGCAGAGCCAGGACTGGCAGCATGTGTGGAGAGATACTTGTGCAAAGAGATTCGGGCAAAAAAGATGATGGGCAAAAAGTGAAACAATACTGAGTATGGAAAAACTGGTACTGGTGACCAATGGATAAAGGCAAGGCCAACGCAGGAGAGTCAGGAAAGGGTCAAAGAAAGGGAAACTGGGATTGTCAAAGATGACTAGGACTGTGAAAAGAACTAGGAGACAGCAAGTCATGAGATAAAACAACAGAACTGGGACAAGAAGCTGGAGAAGCAGAGGATGAGGCTTAAGAAGACTAGACACCTGATACAAAGACACGTGCATGTAAGATACTAGCCAGAAGTAGAAATGGGGTTGTGTGGACTCCTGCTTTTTCCTATGCAGCTTCCCCAACCCTTATACAGAACTTCTTATGTGACATGAACATTATTAACATCGCAACATAAACACAAGTCCTACGGTAGATTCTTTGATTATGTTATTATACACATTTTTTCCAGTTGTTGTACTGGAAGAAGAGAAGATCTGCCCAGTGCCATCTCCAGTCATGGGTCCATCTACCTGTGGCACACATCCCAACTGAAAGCTCTACCCAGCAGCTGACTAAATATACATCCTCCTCTTGATTGTAAAGGCTGCATGAATACCGCTGCCCATGGAGTACTAAAGGAGCTCTATGACTCTTAAGGTAGCCCCGTACTTACTCTGGGAATGTATTAGGATGCTCAGAAGGAAACAGCTTGCTATAGCAACTGCTTAATTTGTCACAGAGGCTGTAAGATCTGCAGCAAATGAGGCAGCAGATTGCAAAAAAGTAAAGAACAATCTCATGGCTAAGGTGGTAAATGACCACATCCCTACTTTGACTGCAAAATTCCTGTATGGTGCTGGGGATCTCTTTCCTTTTCAAGGTATCTGCTTGAGAATCTGGGTTCCTCTATGGAAATACTGAATGTCTCTAAGCAATTTAGTACATTCAAATAGTACATTCATGAGGTATTGGAGCCTGGGGAAGGAGAAAGGGCCAAAACCTGGTTCCTGACTTTGCATGTAATTAGGAGAGACAAGGGAGATAACTGTGAAAATACTTTGGTTTAGAAAGGTCAGAATGCTTTCTTTGGTCACTTTGACTTCTTGCTCCAAAATTGTATTCTTCATTTAAAAAGATGGCTAAGCAAATGGATTAAATAATAGCAAAATGAAAGCCAGTTCATTCTGGCCAAAAAGAAGGGAATTGTTGTAGTGAAAAAGGCAATAAAATTCATTTTAGTTCTATCCAAATAAATTTTTCTCCTGTTTGTTCATTTGTTTATTTTTCCTATTCATTCACCTAATGAAAAATCCCTTATTTGCTGAGCTGTTTTTCTGAGTGCTCAAAATGGCAAACTGGAGGCAGTGGAAGACATACCTTGAACATATAAAGTGGCAGGCAGCTCCAAGTACTAGCCCAAACTAGCTGCTGCAGACTAAGCACTCAAAATTAGTAGGTACTTTTGACATCTCTTTTTTCTGTGTCAGAGTTCTTGTCTGCAAAGTGAGAATCTCAGGATTGACTTTTTCCATGGAAAAATAATTTCCATGTAAAGATAATTAATGTTTCTACAGTACTCATATACTAGAATGAGGAGCATCATAGAAATGCTATGTCTTGAGAAAGATGCTCAAAGAGTGCAGCGAATCAAGCACAAGCTATACACAGAGGAATGGAGAGAAAACTCGATGCTGAATATCTACTCATTAGATAAGCACTATCCATTCTGTGCACTTAGTAAGGCTGGAATCCTGGGGGGGGGGAAGTCACATAGGCTCATGTATTCGATATTATCATAGTGGAAACACACACTGGGGTGATACTAAATATGCTAAGACAACCATACAGTCAGGACCATTTATTTTTCTAACTTTTGCATGCTTAACTTCAAAATCTCAGTGATATCTTTGTAATACATTTTTAATTACTATGTAACTTAAAGAAAAAAAATACTGCTTGATAGCAGTGATATGTAGGACAAAGGGCAAATTACATTGTCTTTTTCCATAAGGATGTAACCATTAGAAAAACTCTTAGCCATAGAATTAACCCTCTACAATATGCCTTCTGAAAGGAAGACTCAAATGCACTGAACTAAGCTATCTGTCTCAAATATCAAAACCATCCAGATTCTTGGAGGAAAGCTCCATGTATCTGAAAGCAGGACAGAATCCAAAGGTGTAAGATAAAGCCAAAGCTGCGATTTTGAGTATCCTAAAAGAAAATGCTAAAAATAAACACAAAGAATGGAAAAATATGAAAAGGTGAGACTTCAACAATAACTAGCTGTAGTGAATACAGCACAGTTTCTTTTCTTTATACAACACTGCCAGCATCTCTCCACTTAAGGTTATTTTAGCAAAACCGTACTCACCCCACTGCAATTACTGTACATTGATGGTAAAGATGTTTATGCTGTGGCTAAAGCTGAATAAATAACTGGAAATTGCTATGCAGCATAGGCAACTGACCGCAAAAATGAGGAAGCAGTGATATATGGGACCTTTGCTTAAAAATATAGTAACACAGAATCTGGCAAACTCTTCAGGGTGTAAAATACATTCCCGTAAGGTAACCATAGAAAGTTTCCAATTTTTAATTGCTCAATATTTACTACTCTGCTAGTTATTTCCATGGGACACGTGTAAATTGGCAGCATTTATAAGTTTTCTTCAAGCTTTTTGCAGCATCCTAGTAATGGACAAGGATAAGAGTTTGAATAATGGAATCTGCGTAAGGGGATAAAAAGGAAAAGAAACTTCCAGAAAATATTTTATGTGCAACCAACTCTAAAAGCTTCAGAGGTGAGTAGACTATATCGCCCAGTGATCCTGCTTCACACAACATTGTATTTTCCCCTGAACAACAGCATCCCACATTAGGCATGGTGCAAAAATGAGCAGAGACACAAACACAAGCACTGCCAGAATTATTCATGCTGTTTGTCTCACAGTGCCTCCATCCACTTTCACGCCCTTCCCTCTCAATTTCCCTACTTTGTTCTAGATCTTTTGGTCTCCTCTTGGTTATCTATCCCTAGTGTATCATCTTTGCAATCTTACCTATCGTTTTCTCTCTTTATTTTGTCAGTTATTTGAAAAGAGGGCAGTAACTGCACTTTGTATTTCAGAGGCCTCTAGAAAAATAGTAAAGCATTTGTAAATAACCCTTGTGCTACTGGATAATACCTGCAATTACTGGGGCCAGGTGGATGCCATCCTCCCAAGTCTCTATGAGAGGCAGTGAAGTGGTACTTCCCCAAAGACAGTCTGCAGAAGATGGCAGTGTACTCATTCACAGCATCAGAAGCACACAGACAGTCAGCCCTACTCATGCTGCATGGCGAGCAGGACTCCTCCCCGGCCCTTGCTGAGCCTCGGTAGCCTGCTGAACCATAACTGCTATGGCCTCCAAAATCCAAGAGTATACATGGGATGTTTTTGCTTGATAAAGGTGTGAATCTGCTCCAGCCCTACTTCAATTAACTAGCAGAAACTGTAAAATGAAGCAGGACCAAAACCAAAGAAGTTAGTTTATGGCAGTCTCATTTCACTTTCAAACTTATTTCATCGCTTTTCTTATTTGCCCAGAATAAGAACAGGATGCATGTTAAACCACAAGAACATTTGACCACAGAGTAAAATGTTATACTTAGCTAATGCTAGGCTAATGATGAACATGAGCAAAATATTTGTGATTGGCTGATAAAAATAAGATTGCATTGATGTTAATGTTGCATTAACCTTATAAAATAGCTGATTTGGGGAAGTTAGAGTTTTTGAGTGATGAGTGCTTACACTCTCACTTGAAATCCAATTTTATGCTAGGAGGTACTCACTGAACTTATTATTCTGTTTAATTTTTTAAAATTAAGGTCCCTCAACAAAGGATCTTAAGTAAAAAATTCTCTCAGGGATAAAAGGATGAAAGAATAACTTAGGAGTAAGAAACGCTGGATGGACTAAATAGACACACTTTTAGTGCAGAGGGCAGTTGCCAGCAGAGTATTACAGAGCTACATGTTCTTAAGGGATATGGAACAGGAAGGAAGAAGTAAGGTGACAATGTCTGATGATGATACTAAGCCAGTCAGAGAGCTGACTGCAGCATTGCAAAAATAAACAACTGGGTATTGAAATGGCAGATGAAATTCAACAGAGAGCAACGGAAATGTGGGGAAAAATAGAATTTTATATATAACAATTATTGCCACAGAGGAACAAGATCTTGGGATTCTAAGGTCTATGAAAACATCATTTTAATGGCCACTAGTAGCCAAAAAATAAATTGAGTATTAGGACATATTAGGAAAGGAATAGAGAACAAAAGGAGAAAACAACTGTATCATGTTAAGAGTGTGTCACATCTTGATTACTGTGTACAGTTCTGGCCTCCCACTATTTCAAAAAGGATATAGGATCAACAAACTTTCAAAGAAGCAGAACAACAATAATTGTAGGCTTGGAACGGCTTCCATGGGAGATGTGCTAAGTAGGTTAGGACTCTTCAGAAAAGAGACAACTGAAGAAAGATGTTGCACAGGTCTTTAGCATTCTGAGTGCTGGGAGTAGTAGCAGAGCAACAAGGAAATTTGAATCTGTCACCATACTCATACTATAGAAAAGATTATTCATGCAAGCTCTTCAGTTCCTTCACATTGGGGATGGTTCACAGATGCCAATAAACAAAATATCCAGCAGGAGGCAGAGGACCATAACTCCTCACACTTGTCATCACTGAATCTGTTGGAAAAAAAAAAAAATAATAATTTAAAGGGGGCTTTAGCAGCTAACAAGAAGTGAAAACTAAACAATTCTGCTTTGTTAATTTCAAATTCCCAAAGTGTGAGTCTTCCCTCAAGGTACATCTACAGAAACACATGTATGCATCTTTCACATATATATATATAAAAGAATATTAACACACATAAGTGTTCAGCATTTAGATGTTCTTCTAGTATCTTAACTGAAATACTTACTTTTCTTCCCTATAAAAAACAACTGTTGCTTTGCTTGGGGTAAAAAAGAGGTTAGCTATTGGACACATAAACCAATGTTAGTCCATTTGTGAAATTACTCATTCTAGATGTAAAAGAACTGTTTCTGCTCAATGCAAAATCTGTTGTTCAGTGTTTTTCTCTACTCTACTCTACTCTACCCTACCCTACCCTACCCTACCCTACCCTACTCTCTACTTTTCTCAGTGTTTTACCTCTATTCAGCACTGGTGAGGCCACACCTGGGGTACTGTGTCCAGTTCTGGGCTCCCCAGTACAAGAGAGACATGGACATACTGGAGAGAGTCCAGAGAAAGGCCACCAAGATGGTGAAGGGACTGAAGCATCTCTACTATGAGGAAAGGCTGAGAGAGCTGGGACTGATAATCCTAAAGAAGAGACATACCTGAAGGGAGGGTGTAAAGAGGATGGAGCCAGGCTCTTTTCAGTGGTGCCCAGTGACAGGACCAGAGGCAATGGGCACAAACGGAAACACAGGAGGTTCTGTCTGAACAGCAGGAGACAATTTTTCAGTGCCTGACCGAGCACTGGCACAGGTTGCCCAGGGATGCTGTGGAGTGTCCATCCTTGGAAATACTTAAAAGCCATCCAGACATGGTCCTGGGCAGCCTGCTCTGGGTGGTGCTGCTTGAGCAGGGGGGTTGGACAAGGTGACCTCCAGAGGTCCCATCCAAACTCAATGGTTCTGTGATTCTGTTTTTGCTTCTGTCCTGTTTCCTACCAAACAAAGACTAATTAAAGACCAAAAGTGTGTGTATATATCTGTATATACACACACATACACTTATTATGACCATGCAAAATGTTTCTTGGTTCCCAAATTATAAATAAGAAGGATGGTTCTATCAAATGGGACAACACTCCTGATGTTGATGCAACAGACTGTTAGATTTTCAAGACAGCTGCCTGTAACTAAATACCTATTTAATGATTATTCTCATGCCAATCTGAGCAGTAGTAATTACTATGTCAGGGTAAGATCATAAAGATAGAGGTTTGTGTAAATTCTTTCTTTCCTAATAATTTTCTGAGAAATTACCTTTCTAGCCAAGAAGATGTCATGAATTATTGATATTGATTTTTATAATCTTTTCCTTAATATTTAGTCCCCTGTTATGAATTAATCTGAATTATTAATTGAGGCATTAAAATACATATACACGTTATAGTAAGCCAGCTGAAGGACTAGGGGTTTTGATGCAAGCTCAGAAAGCAGTCTTTGCAAGAACTGGTACTGAAAGTGTCCTGGAAGAATTACTCTTTGGAATAGAAATGGCAAACTAATTTATCTGTTCACAAAACACTTTCTTTCCTGCCTCAGCATGAAATAAATGTATTCAATAATAGATCTAAAGTATTTTGCTCAAATATTCTTGGGAAGGAGGGAACAGTGTCTTTGGGCTACAGCAGTGAAATAGACAAAAGAACATGACCTGTGATGAGCAGCATCTAGAAACATTTTTCCTTGGGTGTTTGAAATTTATTCCCATGCAGCAGAAGATCTATTCAAAATCTGCTTAAGTTCTGTTCAGAGGCTAATGCCGCACACAGATCTTTTAAGAGCTCTTTACACACAGCAAATCTCATGGATACTGGCTACTTGTGTTACTTCAAAAATCAACACTCCTCTCAGTATTTTCTGTCAGTTTGAGAGGCTGAACTTGGGATACTGTCTGTAGTTGACCAATGCAGGCATGGGCAGAGAATTAAACATTAAGACAGTTTGTTAATCTAGATCAAGAAACCCCAGAAATAGTATAACAATAGTACAACATTGTACATATTCTCATTTTCATTTCCTTTAAGCCTACACACTTTGGCGTAACAAGCCTAATAGCTATTAAAAGAGAACAGAAAATTCTCCAAACATGTGAAAGCATTTGTAGGAAAGTCATTANTCAGTGTTTTACCTCTATTCAGCACTGGTGAGGCCACACCTGGGGTACTGTGTCCAGTTCTGGGCTCCCCAGTACAAGAGAGACATGGACATACTGGAGAGAGTCCAGAGAAAGGCCACCAAGATGGTGAAGGGACTGAAGCATCTCTACTATGAGGAAAGGCTGAGAGAGCTGGGACTGATAATCCTAAAGAAGAGACATACCTGAAGGGAGGGTGTAAAGAGGATGGAGCCAGGCTCTTTTCAGTGGTGCCCAGTGACAGGACCAGAGGCAATGGGCACAAACGGAAACACAGGAGGTTCTGTCTGAACAGCAGGAGACAATTTTTCAGTGCCTGACCGAGCACTGGCACAGGTTGCCCAGGGATGCTGTGGAGTGTCCATCCTTGGAAATACTTAAAAGCCATCCAGACATGGTCCTGGGCAGCCTGCTCTGGGTGGTGCTGCTTGAGCAGGGGGGTTGGACAAGGTGACCTCCAGAGGTCCCATCCAAACTCAATGGTTCTGTGATTCTGTTTTTGCTTCTGTCCTGTTTCCTACCAAACAAAGACTAATTAAAGACCAAAAGTGTGTGTATATATCTGTATATACACACACATACACTTATTATGACCATGCAAAATGTTTCTTGGTTCCCAAATTATAAATAAGAAGGATGGTTCTATCAAATGGGACAACACTCCTGATGTTGATGCAACAGACTGTTAGATTTTCAAGACAGCTGCCTGTAACTAAATACCTATTTAATGATTATTCTCATGCCAATCTGAGCAGTAGTAATTACTATGTCAGGGTAAGATCATAAAGATAGAGGTTTGTGTAAATTCTTTCTTTCCTAATAATTTTCTGAGAAATTACCTTTCTAGCCAAGAAGATGTCATGAATTATTGATATTGATTTTTATAATCTTTTCCTTAATATTTAGTCCCCTGTTATGAATTAATCTGAATTATTAATTGAGGCATTAAAATACATATACACGTTATAGTAAGCCAGCTGAAGGACTAGGGGTTTTGATGCAAGCTCAGAAAGCAGTCTTTGCAAGAACTGGTACTGAAAGTGTCCTGGAAGAATTACTCTTTGGAATAGAAATGGCAAACTAATTTATCTGTTCACAAAACACTTTCTTTCCTGCCTCAGCATGAAATAAATGTATTCAATAATAGATCTAAAGTATTTTGCTCAAATATTCTTGGGAAGGAGGGAACAGTGTCTTTGGGCTACAGCAGTGAAATAGACAAAAGAACATGACCTGTGATGAGCAGCATCTAGAAACATTTTTCCTTGGGTGTTTGAAATTTATTCCCATGCAGCAGAAGATCTATTCAAAATCTGCTTAAGTTCTGTTCAGAGGCTAATGCCGCACACAGATCTTTTAAGAGCTCTTTACACACAGCAAATCTCATGGATACTGGCTACTTGTGTTACTTCAAAAATCAACACTCCTCTCAGTATTTTCTGTCAGTTTGAGAGGCTGAACTTGGGATACTGTCTGTAGTTGACCAATGCAGGCATGGGCAGAGAATTAAACATTAAGACAGTTTGTTAATCTAGATCAAGAAACCCCAGAAATAGTATAACAATAGTACAACATTGTACATATTCTCATTTTCATTTCCTTTAAGCCTACACACTTTGGCGTAACAAGCCTAATAGCTATTAAAAGAGAACAGAAAATTCTCCAAACATGTGAAAGCATTTGTAGGAAAGTCATTATTGTTACCATTACTTTTGCTGAAGCTCTACTGGGACCACAGTCTTTTTATTTTTTTATTAGCTCTCTACAAATAGGATGTGAATTCCAGCATATGCACTAATCAATACTTTCTCCTTCAGTACCCTGAGAAAATAAGGGATTCAGATGATATCTCCTTAAATGTCTTAAGAGAATGCCTATGGCATCTCATATGCCTTAAATGCTAATCTGAAAGAAAAAAAGTCCAACCAACCTACAACAACAAAAAGCTAAGCACATCCTCCCCCTCTGTCCCCAAACATTCACATGGTTTCATTGCACAGTTGGCTACTTTCCATTCAAAGGCATTCTGAAATAAAGCTTATTAATACTTAAGGTCAGCTCTAAAGCTACCATAAAACTCAACAATCCACCTTTTTCAAAATATGCAAAACATTTTCAGCAGTCAAACAGTAACACAAGACAGTTGCTTTATTCTGTGCATTAGAGGCCTGATACAAAGCTATTCATTAACTTCAGGGGGACTTAGATCAACTTTTTTTCATTCATAAGGCTGCTCTTTTCTTTAATCATGCCTAGACCAAAGATTTGTCCTCTGTTCAGAAGAGAAAAATATCTTATTGGTTTATAGCATGATACTGAACAATTACATTGTCTCTGCCTATTTAGGTGGTTGCATTTATATGATAGCTGATAAAATGTTTCCAATGGAGTCTGGCCACAATTAAGCACTTAAGCAAAGTGACTAGATTCCCAAACCCTGTTTTTCAACAGGAGTTCCCAAGTACTGTAAGCTATAATGTTCTGCCAAACAAAGAGTGTTCTGGTTGGCAGAATGTTTCTTTTTTTTTTTTTTTTTTTTTTTTTTTTA
>VYZW01023090.1:0-32481 GCA_013401315.1 Balaeniceps rex
AGAAGACAGTATTTCAGGCTTTAACAAGGATAAAGAATAACATAACAAGGAAATACTTTATCTCCTTGAGAAAGCTGACAATCTGGAGAATCACCACAGAAGATCAAACATGAAAATAATTGGCCTTCCAGACTGTGCTGAAGGGTCTGACTTTATAAAATGCATTCACTCTTTTCTTAAAGATCCGTCTGCAAGACACAATTCATATTTTCCAAGTTACAGAAAAAGCTCACCGACCCTGGAAGTGGTAAGAAAGCAAGATCACTTCATGCGAAATGCTTTAGTTATCAAGATAGGAAATATGTATTAAAAATAGCCTGTGGGTGAAGGGAAATTCTATGAGGAAAAAATAGGGAGACAAGCCTAATAATTATCTGTTGAAATGTCTAGAGGGTAAAGAAATCTTTAGGTCCATAAAAGTTGAGTGCTCCAGCATTCCTGGTAATACCTGCCTACAGTGAGAATGGATTGTGAAGGTCTGAGGCTTTTTTCATTTACCAGAAATACAAATGAACTGAAGGCTAATAAAAGAATTATTATTTAAGGCCGAATTCATCCCCTTTTTAAACTCTGTGGAAGGATTCTGTGAATATGAAAACCATAGGATGCCCTCAGGGAGTTCATTCTTGTCCTATTTCATTGCACTCTTCCAATAGGAAGCCTATCGGATCCCTGGAGACTCTAGGGCTCATTCAGATATTGCTGAATTCTAAGATTTTCATCAGGTTTTCATTAGATAAGTGTAAATATACATCATATTGCAAGATCTTCACTTAATTTCTCTTCTAAACAGGAACCTCCTCTGCTGGTCCTGCAAAATTCATTTTTCTACCCTGAGGATGAGGATAGTATTAATTTTGCCTGTATGCGTAACAGAAAACCTTGAACCAATTCTGCCCAGTTCTTTCATTTTTGATTGGGTAGGTAGTTTACTAAGCTAGTTCAAAGTTGGGCATGGAAATGTTTTAACTGTTTGGGCTCTTGATTAGGCCTTTGTTGAGTCTGGCTAGATAGCTGTACAAGTACCTCTAGCACACACAACAGAGGACTGAACTTTTAAAAATGTGGAGCTCCCACTTCCACCCTTAAGCAAAATGATTACTCTCTCAAACTGCTGAACATCCAATAGCTCCAAATAGAAGAATGCATGATCAAAGTTTAGAGGCTCTTGAAGAAATCTGATTGTTTCATAATCTCCTTAAGTGGGCATTTGCTAAAGGCTGATTTCTGTGTGAACATGACCTAGACAGTTTTTAGTGTGGTGAGTCCATGGGAAACTTTCACCCTTAAAAATTTGAATCTTGACCTCTACTCAGTCAAAACTCACATTAACATCAGCAATAATTGATCACAAAGTAAAGTAAGCAGACTGAAGCTCAAAGAGAACTTTTTGGAGAAATGTGTCCACATAAGTGCTCTACTATTTTGCAACTGATGTGCAAATCAGTCCTATTTAATTAAGTTTTCTTCACATGTTAAATGGTTTCATCCTCGGTGTCAAATAGCTTTTTGTATTAAACAAATGTAACTGTTTTGATGGAAAGCTTGTTAGAAACAGAGTGGTCTTTGAAAAGGAACTGCTGTGTGACTGCAGAAACTAGCTTGGAGCCACACAGAAAAACAGAAGCAGGAGTGAACAGTGATTAAAATAGTATCAATGGATAGGTTCTTATATGTGCCTGTCCCCAGCCTATTGCTTTCATTCTTATAAGAATGGAAGAACTCTGAAGCAGACAAGTATTAGTGCTTGCAAAACTTTTTTGTTCTAATGGAAGATGTATTCTGTGCATTCATGAGTTAATCTAGCCTCTGATACTGGAAGTGTGCCTTAAAAAAAAGGTCTAATGCATGTTGAAGTCAATGCGTTGCGCTGACTGCATTGCATTTTGGGTCAGCACCATAAAAATTTCTAGTTTAACTGATGTACAGCGCACAGAGCTGTGTCTTAAATTGCATGCTAGAAAACTGAGCAGAATATTCTGCTATAAGGGCAACAAAAGATATTGACAAAATGGTATTTAATATACACATTTATTTTGTCTGAGGAAAAAACATGATCTAAATAGTATTAAATTATTTTACGAAATTGTAGTTGCTCTAGGAAAGAATATGCTATTATTTATTTATGTTACAGTATATTTTTAAGGCAGTTTCAATAAACTCAAAATATTTTGTTACAGTAGAAATGTAAAACCTAACGAAAATGTGTCCTCTTAAATTGAAAGGAGTATCTTGAAAACAGTGGAAAAAGAAGAGAATGTTGCTGAAAATTTTCATTGCTCAATAAATTATTATTATTTTTTGTTGATAATGATATAAAAAGGGTGCCTTTTAAAGAATTGTCATATGTTGTGGTTTTACATAGCTTTGAGTAATTAAAATCTGTTGCACTGAGTATTAGACACTACAGATCTTTAGCCTGTCCCTGTAGAATCACCTTTGAAGTGTCATCTTATTTTGTTGCAGATTGGGAGAAATAAGAATCTGCTGTAGTGTTATATAGTTATATAGTGTATATAGTACCTAATATGCTGAGTCTACCAAAAAGGTAATAGCCCAACTACACATAGCAAAGTATGAGATAACTGGTGAGGAAACTGTGCTGAACATGGTGAGCTAATATTAGCAACTCAAGCATTTTGAATAGGAAAGGTAATTACTGGTACCTGAATAAACTTGTATTCTCACTGAAGTTTAAGTATATGGTTAAAACAATAAGGGCACAACATTTTCTCCCTCACAATCATTGTGTGGTTGCAAGGATATCAGAATAAAGGTGTGTTAATGATACAGTTTTTATTCATTAGGGAAGGAAATTGACGATGCTAACTAAAAGAAGATAAGCCAAGTTTATACAGGTATAATCATGTCCATGATAGGGATGCACCAGTTAAAAAATACAAACATATATATACTACTAATTAAAAGAGTTTTTTGTCTTCCAAAATCTGCCTGTGATTCTCTAAGGTGGCATCCATCTCTTGACTCCAGTGGAACAGAATTGCATTTTACTCATTTGAAATCTGTATGCATGTAGTGGTGGAGGTCTATAACCTAGAGTTTCTTGGTTTGTATCTATTTTTCAGAACAGATAATAAAATACTGTGTTGTATTAAAACAAACAAAATTCTGTAACTTTATCTCACCTCCATAGAGATCAGTAGTCATTTAATTGGTTGACTAGTGCCTTTCTAGGAAAGCAAAGTAGTAGTTTTTCCTGTGTTGCAAAAGTCATGAGGGCTTTGTATGTGGAGGGGTCTCAAATTTTTGAGTTAATGAAAAATAACCTCCATTCTGGTGTTGTATAGCAGGTACAGTTGTGAGTCAATTTAGCAAATAGCACAGGCAGAAATCTCATAACTGAGTATGAAATTTTGCATGAACATAATGTCCTCATTAGCATTTGGACCATCTAGCATACAGATGCTAATCCTAAAATATCTTTCACAGTGTTTGCCTCATTTTAGAGTTCTAGTAAACAGGAAATCCAATGAATTTGTTGTGTTTTTACAGTGGAACTTTTTAGGTTCAGTATATCCAATTCCCGAAGAGAATGCAGTTGGGAAAACATTCTATTAAAAAAATAAAAGGCTGTTATATTATGTTATTTCATGTCATACCACCATCTGTAATATCACAGTATTCCATGCAAAGAAACCGTTCTCAAATCACATTAGTAGCTTGGCTTATCCATGTCTCTGCACTGAGAAAGCCAAGAAATAGAGAAAAGCTATGTCTCTGATGAAACTGCCTTATGTCTAATTAACTGTGGATAACAAATGAGTTTCTAATATTGACAGTTCTACACAAACTTGGGGACAATTGGCAAGAGTGTTCAGATCATCTCAACAGAAAAAAAGGAATATGTGGAACAAGATGGTCAAGCTAGTAGCCAAACTGTAAGGCTGTGTGAAAATTGACATTTTGAAATACACCCAGGGAAAAAAAAATGCAAGAAAAAGACTGTGTGGGTAACAAATATATGATCTTTGCAGAACATGCTTCCTGGAAAGCATATGTCTACATTGCCTTTTAGCTGAAAGTCTTTATACTATCGTTTCTAGGGGTTGAATTTTAGGTAGTAGGATGCTGCAAACTCGGAGAGATTTTCAGTCAGGTTTAATTACGCAGCTGTAATGTGACTGGTCTCCAACAGCCACAATCCTCATCATCTATCTCAACCAAGGGGAAAAATTCTTTTGGCTAAAACTGTCACTTAGAATAAAAGAGCAGACAGAGACCAAATGATGCTCTACGGAAGCAGACATACACACCAATTAGAGAGTGCACCCCTAGTTGTTTGTACTAGAACATTTGCAATGCTTCTTGTTTTAAGTAAAAGTTTTACAGCTAATTTACAGCTAATTATGAGGGTATGAGAAATATTATGTTCTTAATGAAGCTTTGTGTGATGTCTTTCCAGTGCTGATTTATAGTATACACTTGGGTCTGGGAGACTTATTGCTTATCAGAGGATGTAGCACTAATGAAATAAAGATTTGGCTGTATTCTTAGTAAAAATCAAGTGGCTGCATCCTGGCTGTGAATGACAGCACCATGATTTTGCAGCCATGCTCAGATATGTGACTATATTGAGGCCTCTTTGGCTGGGAGAGGCAAGCATCCCTACCTAACAGCACATCAACTCTGTTACTCTCTTTACGTAAGGACTAGGAAGCAGGAGAGAACGCGGTGTGCTGAACAGGGAGTTCCTACATCTGCAGTCTGGGCAGGGAGAGAAAGGTAACTCAATGTCTGTATCTCCTTGTCTCTCTTCTATAAATCCATCTCTGAAGGTTGATTATTGGAAACTATATGTGCCTATCCTGGAAAAGGAGCAAACATATATGTCTGGTGTGCAACCTGTTTTCATTCAGGCATGACAGCCTAGCTTCCACTGCTCGCTGAAGTGGGGGTATTTAAGGCAAAGGAAAAACTGTCTCTTTTCCTTCTGAAACTTGTCTAAATAAATTGTTGATATTTTTCATCTGCACTGTAGACCCAAGACAAAACCTTGTTAGTGCTGAGAAAAGGAACTTGTGACTGTTGAGAGACTATCCCATGGTCTCCCGTGGGTCTTGACAGATACCACTATGTCAGATGTTTACAACTAGGGTAGGCCAAACAAATTATATATATAACGAAGCGGTCTATCACATGCCTCTACCTTGCAGTTTCTGGAATAGATATAAAATGGGGTATATCAGGCTAAAAGAAGGACAGAAGGTCAAGTCAGATGTAAAGATAATTTATGATGTAGGCTTTTCTTGTCATGCATATTAATCATGTAATTGCTGCAAAAAAATTACTTTCTACTTTTATTTTCTAAGGGATTGAAATTTCCTTCTGTTTTGCTTGTTTCCAGCCTTATTTTTCATCTAGAATGCAATAATTTTCAACCTATTGGTTCCTTTCTGTGGTATTTTTATGAGACTGGTATGCTGTCTTGTTCTTTGTTCTGACAGGTCATCTATGGAGCATTAAATTGTTGTTCTCTTGTAGCCTAGGTGCCATTCTCTCATGTGATCTCACGTAATGACTAATTTAGTAACAGAGTACTTAGAATGTTTCTCACCTTGAAACTGGTAGTTAAAAAACCCCTCTTTTATTTATTTCTCCCCCATTGATCATCCTGTAGTATATTTCCATTTTGTAGCAAATGTTGTTCCACTATGAATATTTTGACAGGATGCAAATATTTTCTGCTTGAATTACGCAGGTTGCAACTGAAAGGGTTCAGTATATGTTTCATTCATTTATTTATTTTCACAAAGTAATCTTCTACTCCCTGCATAATTCTTTACAGTCAATGAGTAAGATAATAATCCATGTCAGGAAGCTTATTGGATTGTGGTTTAAGTATATCAAAGATATTGTTTCAACTCAAAATTCTGTATCTGTTACACTATTTCCATATTACATTATAATTTCTATGCATAAATACATTTAATTTTCCTTTTTTTCTTGTGGACATGCTGGTTTTGACTGGGATAGAGTTCATTTTTTCTGTAGAAGCTGGTATGTGGCTATGTTTTGGATTTGTGCTGAAAACACAGTTGATTGATAACACAGGGATGGTTTCGTTCCTGCTGAGCAGTGCTTACACAGAGCCAAGGCCTTGTCTGCCTCTCACCCCACCCCACCAGCGAGCAGGCTGGGGGGCACAAGGAGTTGGGAGGGGACACGGCCGGGACAGCTGACCCCAACTGACCCAAGGGATATCCCACACCGTATGGCGTCATGCTCAGCACATAAAGCTGGGGGAAGAGGAAGGAAGGGGGGGACGTTCAGAGTGATGGCGTTTGTCTTCCCAAGTCACCGTTATGTGGGATGGAGCCCTGCTTTCCTGGAGATGGCTGAGCACCCGCCTGCCCATGGGAAGCACTGCATGAATTCCTTGTTTTGCTTTGCTGGCACGCGCAGCTTTTCCTTTACCTGTTAAACTGGTTTTATCTCAACCCATGAGTTTTCTCACTTTTACCCTTCCGATTCTCTCCCCCATCCCACTGCAGGGGAGTGAGTGATCAGCTGTGTGGTGCTTAGTTGCCGGCTGGGGTTAAACCACAACAGACCCACATACACTTCCAAATACTAATGCTTTGTCATTTATGAGGCAATATTTTTTGATGCATTTTGTTAGTTCTGGTATTATGAGGCATCTAGTCTTCCAGTGTACAAATTTCTGCAGGGACGTTTTTCTTTATCACAGTAATTAGTCAAGAAATAGTAAAGCCTCAAGGGGAGAAAGACCTTGGAACAGTGCAGTGGGACCACTGCCAAGTGAAGAATTTGGAAGAAAGTAGGGAAAGACAGGCGGACAGACTTGATAGCACGTGGAACAGGCACACAAGAGGGAGGGAGGAAGACATACTGTTTCACTACAAAGATAGCGTATCTAGGAAATCAAACCCATGGGACAGCTCTTTTATTATCAAAACCATGCTTACAATCATAAACAATGGGAAATGGGAAAGTGCTGAAAAAAAGACCCATTGTAGTTCATTAGAAAAATTCTGTACCAAAGTCTGGACATTCCAGTCTTTTTAGTACCTTTATTGAACATAATGTTTCCTGAGTTATAAAAATCTGTGTAATTGGCTATAAGCATTAATGCATTCATGGGGAACTCCTGAATGTGAAAGATGAAAATGAGGCTCAAGAAAATCTGTTTCTGAAACTTTACTTGTGAAAGTAAACCTACTTCTGTGAAGTAAGTCCATCAGGCTTTGCGCACAGTCAGGGCTGGAGGAATGAACTCTTAATCTTTCTCACACAAACTCTGTACAAGAAATTTTAAATGAAGTGGATTCTATCATAAAAGCAAAGAAGAGTTTGGAGAACATTAGGAAAGGGTTATACAACCTCTACACCATTGCTGAGACAGCTCTAAAAGCATCCCCTATCCCATCTATCAGCACTCTGCAGGATGGGGTAAATTATGGGGTTTATGGCTGGAATTTTTAAGCAGTATTTGACACAAAATTAGCAGTGGAATAGCAAGTCCCTGCCTATGATTCCTCTGTGTGTCCATGTTCATAAAGCAAATGAATCCCTAAGTAAGAACTGTAACAGGAAGGGCTACAAAATCAGTTTGTGGCTAGGAAGATGGAGTTTTGTGGTAGAGTGGAGCATTAGGGATGGTATTCCTCTTTTGCTTCTCTCTGGCAAGCCGAAGCACGAGCACGGTTAGCTGAGATGGAGTGGGAGGCACAGCATCTGGGCCAGAGAGAAAAAGCAGAACACTGACTTCACTAAATAAACCAAAGGAGGGCTGGAATAAGGAACCACACTTCAGGAGGTGACTAATGTGTTTTTTCTCTGGATCTGACAGGATTGACTGTTCTGTCCTCTTGCTGTTTTGGTCTGTTTAAAAATTAACAACTATGAATAGAAATAGATGAAAGACTGTAGCAAACAGTTTCCTAGTTTCAAACGAGCAGACTCATGAGTACATTTTTACTTCTCTGCAGCTGAGGAAATATTTCTGATTCTCTTTAGATATAAATTTCTTTAAGTTGTATTTGTGGACCAAAAGGGGGCTTCTGTTTTTATTTAGGCTCCCAGATAGTGTTTACCCCATGTATGGATGTCAAAATAAATTTTGTGAAAAAACAGGGCTGTAGGAATCAGAATCTGGTTTGATTTGATCACCTAATGATAGATGATCTAACAAACATGGAGTAGAGAGGTCTAGAGGAGCTCATGGAAACATAGAAAGGCTGTGGAAACAAGAGCTTCAGTGTAATATCAGGACCGTGCTTTTTGCCCTCTATTCTTTACAGCAGCTAGTACAGTGGCTTGTAAGTATTTTGGTCATGCAAATAGTAATAGTGAACTAAGAGCCTTTTCAGATCAGGGATGATGCCTCTTCACTGTCTCCCAAGAAATGCTCCAAAAGGAGGGACAGCAGTTGTGGAGCCACACAGCCTCTTAGTTAGATGGGACACAAGAATGTAAAAACCCTCTAATGATCTGATGGACACATTAGTGCAGTTCTCCTGTAGCTGGTTTTGCCAGATATTTTTCCACTTTGTAGTTTAAAAGACTTTCAATGGTTTATGAGGATCCTGGAGATCTTTCATGATGTGCTCTTGGATAGTAGTAATGAGTAGCATAGATGATAGGTTCCTCCATGCAGAGAATTTGGATCCTGAGAAAACTATTTCACTTCCTATATGTCCTTTAAAGGCTGAGGGGAGAAAATTATCTTCATCTTTACTGTTTTGTACGTTATCTTTCAGGGTTTCCTTTTCAAAATTCCCTGCTTTTTAAGCATTTGTCTCCCCACAGAGGACATTATTCTTTTTTATTGTGATATGAATATAGTTAAAAATAACATGTCATTTGATAGAATTCTTAAACTATTTCTATCTCTAATAACACACAAACAGTGTTCCTTTGGAGGCCAAAGGCAGGAGTGTTTATTTTCTCTTTGTGTTTGCATATAAAGGCTTTATTGACAGACTTTGGTTTTTTTAATTCAAATGTTTGTATTCAGCAGCTTGCTTTCTGAGTCTGTGCAACGATGCGGTGTGAATTGTAATGAAGGAATTGCTAAACTGAATAAATCTTTGGGTCACAAGTACAAAAGTAATGACCTAAAAATCCACTGTACAAGTTGCAGAGTATGGCTTAATATGAGTTAGAAAGCAAGCATGCTTGTGCTTTTAGCTATCATCTTACGCTTTTCAGTCAACTGAACTGGTAGAGACCCAGACCGTGATTATGGCATTACTTAAATCTGACATAAATTCAGACCTGTCTTTCCAATTGCCACGGCTACATGATCTCCCTGACTCCGTTGTGCTGACACTAGCACCTGTGCGGCCACTTGGTGAGCTGCATCAGTCCTCTCAAGGGATGGGAATGGGATACTTGTTTGGATGTCTGGACAGATGCTTCTCTTCAGCAGCATCCTGGGCTAATGCCAGATTCAAGTGGACATGTAACCATCGCCTCGTGTTCTTAGGGCCAAGGATCTGTAAGTCAATTACCAAATAAGCTATTTCAGAGTTCATTTTACTGTGTTCATTTGCAAACAGAGTAAAAATCTTCAGCCAAGTGGCATTTCCTGTTTTAATCAGGTTTCCATACAGCTGTACTCCTGAATGCATCTCTGTAGTAAGTAGGCTGAAACACCAAAATCGGCTATATTGGCTATAGTAACGCTGTGAAAACAGCTATTCGCTATTTAAATGTTATTTTTTGCAGATATTTGCAAATCTTGCTTAACTTCATTTGGTGAGTGAGGTGAAAATTTTTTTTTGCCTGCTCAGCAGTTAAACTCCAGTTCCTCTGTTTGTCCTGCAAAGTTATTTAAATTATTCATAGCTTCATACATCTGAAAATCAGAAGGGACCATTATAATCTTGTAGTCTGACCTTCTGCATAACAAAGGCCAGATTTCCCCCCAGTAATTCCAATATTGTCCCTGTAACTAATGCAGTGTAGGAAGCTATTCTGATTTAGTTCGCACTTGTATTTTCAGTATTTGAAGGGCACGTCTAAAGTCAAACTGTGTTGGATAAATGATTTCCTGCCTCATCCTTTTAAAGTGCTGGGACTACATATCTGGAACTTTCATAGTTCTGTTTCATTTTCACTTGTTCTTGTTGTCATACACTTTATCTTTGAATAGTAAGGCCAGATGCACATGATTTTAGGTTCCTTGTTTCCATCAGATTTGAAGATTGGTGGCTAAATTATACATTTGTAGGTCTGACCCTACTTATTTTGTCTCGCAGAAACATAGATTTGCCAAAATATTTCTTAGTGCTTAGACTGGAAAAAGATATATTCATGTTTGCTCTTACCTGTGACTTTGAGCGTCAGGTTGAGAACACAGAAATCTACTCCAAGACTGATTCAAAGGAAGAAATTACAGTCTCAGCTATTGTCTCAAAAGACAATCACTTCCCTGTACTTTAATTTCCTCAGTGGTTAGAAAGAAACGTGAACTTTTGGATAATCCAGTTGTATCTGAGTATCTTGGTTTGCAAGGGCTATACTAAACTGCCATTGCTTTTATCAGTGATTTAAATCATAAACGGTTATTCTGCCTTTTAGAAAAAAAAGTTAAGATTTTTTTCTGGAACTAAAATCTTTTTGATTGAGTTGCTTTGGCCTTTTTTATGAAAAATCATAATTTGTGCAGATAGAGCTACTTGGTGTATATGTGCGCTAGAAATGGGGCAGGGATTTAGTGGGAGAAGGGAAAACACAATTTTAGTGGTTTAGATGGCTTCATAATTTGGAAGGCATTTGGTGGCGTTGATACTGGCATTGAAATTCAACATCTTATCAGCAAACCTGACTATAATTCATTGGAGACAAAAATTCAGAAGACAGGTCTCAACATTAGTCAGCCACCAACTGCTGAAATGGCAAACAAGCCTATCATTAATTCGGTAAGTAAGTGCTGCCTGTCACAGGCATATCAGAGAGACAGCTATAAAATAAGTACTGTATTAAGCTAAAAAGAAACTGTGAGGACACGGTACATTGCAAAGATGAAATAAATCCACAGCTCAAATATTTTAGAGAATGACGATTAAGGTAACAACTGCAATTCTAATGCATCTTATGTATATTATGAACTTTGGATTGCAAGCTGAAGTCATGAAGAAGAATATGGTAGAACTGAGTTCTTTTTCTACTAGGTATATCTTCTTTTGCAAGGATATGTAGTAATAACATTGTTCTCCTGATTGTTTATGTTTGTCTCATAGTCTTGTTCTTCTTTTCTTGTTTCTCTCCCCCACTTTCTGACATGTTAAGTCTTTGTTGCAAAAGGAGAAACTGGATTCAGTAATGCGGAACACAAGTATTGCTGCCAGTGATGAATCAGGTCTTGCACAGAATGGCAAATAGTTAAAATTGCAAGTAGTACAAAAGGTAATCTCAACCTGTTATTAATGTGAACTAGTGTCTGAGGGAATTTGAATCTCATTTACTTGAAAGGTATATACTTGAATTATTAGTGAAATTTTTGAAGAATTTTTCATGAGGTCAAAACTGTTCAGTATTTTCTTTTTAAAACTGTAGCACAAAGTATGAAGTATTAAAGCTGTGGTGAGCACAAATTTGGAAATCATGTGTAGAGGAAATCCATCATTTTGTAAAAAGTTCCGGATAACTTTGCAGAATGGAGTGATGAATTAGGTTAAAATGCAGTGATGCATGAGCATCATGTGCATGGGAAAGTAATGGCTATTTCTTCTAGGGAAGGAAGCTTTTCACTTGCAAAGGGTTCAGTAGATCAAGGAGATAATTTTGAGGACAGAATGACCAGAGTTGTCAGTATGGTATAGTTGTTGGAACACTACATATAATTTTGGAATATGTTAGGGAAGTTGTTTCCAGGTGAAATAGGAAAGTATCAATATTGTTGCTTAAGAGCCTGCCTTATTCAAGTTATACAGCTTCAAAAAAGAATTAGTATTGGAATGAGTCCAGAGAAGAGCTGGGCTGACAGACAGAATAAAAAGAGGAGGAGACTGAAAGAGGAAACTTCTAGAAGGACAGAGAGGGCTCATCCATCCTGCATAGTGAAGCATTATAGAAAGGTTGTATGTGTTTGGGATTAGGTAGATGCCCAGAAACTCCAGGAACATGTGGGATCAACAAGTCCAGGTAAAATTTATAGCTCATGCACAAGAAGTCCAGTATGTTTTGATCCATCTATGTAAAATGAGGGCTTGCTGCTTTTGTGCCATTCAGCATATTTAAATACCCTATGTGAAATTCCGGACAGAAATGTGGCAATCCTGCTTTTGCTCCAAAGCAACCTTAGTTGATCTTACTCATGGAGGTTTTTTTTTTTCCTGCTTTTTATCAAAGTACCTACAAACTGTGTACAAGAACAAATTATAGCTTGATATTACCTCCAAGAAGAAAAATATAAAAAAGAAACCAGATATGAATGAGAAAGGAACCTTTTCAAGTGAAACTTTGAATTCCACCCCAGGGTTATCTTTCCTTATCATCAAAGAAAAAAAGTCCACTTTCTTCTTTAATTTTCTTTAACTGTAGAATATCAAATTATAGATGTTTGAAAAAAATATATCAGAGCATCTAATTTTAACAAGCTTTAACTCTTACACTCTTTTTTGTGGTAGAGGTTAAGGCATTTTGGTATTCCATTGGTAAATATGTCTTTTTGTTATAAATCACTGTGCAGTCCCTATTTAGTCTACTGATAATAATTATATTCTTTGTTACAAATACCGTATGTTCGCTATATAATCTACACCTCCAGTAACCTGCATCTCAGAAATTACAGGGGCTTGAAGATTAATTCACTGGTAAGCCACACCACATTACAGGGAAGACCATGGGGTTTACTGGGGTACGAGAAGCAAGTAACAGAAGACTGGGGTAAATTTGTCTTTGCAGACTGCATATAGAAGTATTTGATATGCTGCTAAACTACATATAACTTTTGAACCATTCAAGTGAAAATATAGTACTTTATCTTAACAAAATATAGTATGGATTTTCATTTATGACAATATGCTGCAAATACGGACATCAATCATAATCATATATGATTTTTCAGATAATATTCTTTTTTGAGTCAACAGAAAGTACTGTTGATGTAAAATTAAACTCATGGATAGTTAAGCTTAGTGTTAAGTCTCATTTGCCCTACTCATTGAGGTTTCTGGGGCTTTCTGAACTCATTCTTTCAAAGAAATACGACTTCAAAGAAGTATGGCTAGAACTGAGAGAGAAAATTACTTCTCTATGCATTGATAACTTAAGATTTACAAAAAGGATTTTGTATCTAAGACTGACAAAAATCACTTTCAGAATTTTCGTAAGTTCCTATTGAAAAATAAGTTGCATGAATCAGTCTTCGGTTGTAATGGGGGGTTTTGTTTCAATATCAAGTAGTAAATGAGTTTTTTGAGTATATATATTTTTTAACAGTATTTTGGAAAATCATGGAAAACATAGAAGCATCTTATTTCCAGCATTTTCCAACAGTCTACATCTCAAAGTTACTTTAAGCAGAAATTTAAATCAGAGCTTTAAAGGATAGCAGGCTTTTTTAATGTGTAGTTATGAGGAAGCATAAGATAGGGGAGTAGCAATATGGATTTTGACTTGATAAGCCATAACCTGACTAATAAACGCTAGTGGTGAACTTTGTCAATTAAGCTATTTTCAACAGGGAAGCAAAGTAAGAAATAGAGATAACAGAATATTGAAGTGAAGTGAGAAGCCAGATTAATGGAAAAAATACTACTTGGGCTCCATTCAGAATAGCTGATGAGAAACTAGCATGCTCGAAGTGGAGCAAACAGCTGTGGAACCTGGGAACACAGAGAACTGCTCATGTCGTGGAGATTCCCTTGTGTTTACTGGTGCACAGGATCTGTACTGGTTCAGCTTTCTCTTCAGAGTTCATGCAGTTCATCAAGTACATGATGGAAATCAACAGGAAGATTTATATCTCACCGTTAGTTTTGTTGGTTACCAGTTTCCCATCTTGCAGCATAATAAAGTATCCATAATTAGCTAAAACTTTAAATTATAGCTTTAAGGTAACCTTGTGTACAATATAAATATTTCTAAATATATTTTTCTAAAAAGTATTGTTCCTTCCTAATACTGAAGACCTGAAGATAAATTTTATATATCCAGTGAGGTATGGGAAATTAATTAAAATTCATTTTACAATGAATGTTATTCACTGATTTATCACAATTTTTGCTGTTATTTCTTCATCTCAGATTTTACATTCCCTGAAAAGTACATAGCAAAATGATTTTTCTGCATTTAAATAAGGTGTTTGGTTGATTGGTAAATTTTCCAGTACTTATGTAACAGTAGTCCAATGTAAATTTAAAATTTAGCATGTTGAAAGCAAATGTTAGTCACACTTTAAACTTTTATTCATTATGCCATGGCTTCATAAGTCATAACGGGTCAAAACGTTTATTATTAGAAGTTATACACGTAACAAACCCTAGTAATATTGTGAATATTTAACAAATATCAACAGAAAGTTTTGTTATTGTAATTGTTAACTGGGATTTTAGCAAGCTCTTTGCCAGTTGAACTCGTTAACAGTTCATACCAAGATTACCTGAGTGCTCTAAACATATATTCATAATTTATTAACTTTGTTATACTATTTACAAATGGATTCTCGCTATCAAATGAAATCTAAATATTTCAGAATTCAGGAAGAAAACCAGGAAACGGCAATGTATCCCACTATCTCCCCTTAAAAAGTTGGGCAGTAAGAGAACTTTATTAGTAATTTTCCATGGCTCTGCAAACCTCTCCCACAGAGGGAGAGCTCTGTGTGTCTCAGAACAGAGGTTTTTTGTTGCTGTTAGAGATCTGCTACCCTCTCTTCCACATGAGAGCTTCAGTTTCTTCTCCATGCTGAACTAGCTTGATTCCTCCCCAGTGGTTTTGCCAGACCAAAGTCCGTCCCGTTCCTGTCTCCTGATTCATGTGGAAGTTACCTCTGGATGTAGAACTTACTGTTAAATTCTGCCAGCTTGTTTATATTCAAACACTTCACCTCACGATTTTTGCCACCGAGAGCAGTAGCACTCTGAACCTCTCCACTGTGATCAAATAGGGACAATTCTCTACTGTTCAACTTAAACTTCAGTATTATGAAGCTCATCACCATCTTAGAAAGGAATGAATCAAGGTTCAGTCTGAGCAAATTGTATTATCACTTATGCGTAGTGTGACATGTGTCCCCCAGTCTCCTTTAATGCTATTTTGTTTGCAGTAAATTTTCAGGGTTTCAATGTAATTTTGAGTGATTTATTTTGTTGTAGTAGTTCTGAAATTCAGATGATTTGTGTGCAAATTTGTAGCTACTTATTCATATGGAGCATTATTTTTTCACGGGTGAAAATTATGTCTCATAGCTTTGAAGCTACTCTCTTAAAGAAGCTCAGTTAAGAGGAAAACGTCCTGGTTTGTATTTTAATTAATACTGTGCAAAACACTTTACTGGAAACACTTTTATAAAACATAGAAAACAAGATGTATCTTCAGAATAACAGTGTTTATATTTGCATTTCCACATAATCTGTTATTTATAAGCATTTATAATAGGAATATTAGTAAATAAGTACTAAATTTAGTAGTAAATATTAAATAGTTTGGATATGATATTCATCTCAGTTTCATGCAATTTCCATTGATGATTTCCTTGCTAAACTACAGAAATATTTCCATGAGCATAATTTTGCATAATCTGGTGATTAATAGTAGATTTTCTATTTTAATGTGGCAAAAATTCTTTACAGTCTAGGTTAGTGTCAGAATTTATAGAGACTAAACTGAATGTTTATTACAACAGTGGCTTGAGTTAATGCAATGAGCCCATATATACAGTGCTGTGTTAGGGCAGAAGATGCTTCTGAGTAGGCTTTTAATGAAAAAGATGAATTCTCATGATAGCACTCTTATGCTAGAACTTCCATGACTAAATTTCATGGGTATTTTTTACCTCAAACACATCTACAAATATTTGACTGTGTAATAAAGTCATACTTACAGGGCATCTCTATTGCATTCTTTCTTCTGGGTAAAATGCACCACTACCGGAAGCTACTGAAATTTTGTTTGCTTTGATTTGTTACATCTTGTAAAGGATGGTACATTATCTGAAAGTTTATGAATCAATGTAGTATATGCAGTATGGTCTCAGGAAAGCTTGGCCAATGAGAGTATTTCTTATTTTTCTTTTATTTATGTGTTTCTTCCCTATTACAGACCATTCTTAAAGATTTCTTTAGGTGTTGTATTTCTACATTTATCTGAATATATTTCATAGAATCAGAAAATACTTTGGGTTGGAAGGGACGTTTAAAGGTCTTCTAGTCCAACCCCCCTGCAATGAACAGGGACATCTTTAACTAGATCAGGTTGCTCAGAGCCCCGTCCAACCTGACCTTGAATGTTTCCAGGGAAGGGGCGTTTACCGCCTCTCTGGGCAACCCATTCCAGTGTTTCACCACCCTCATTGTAAAAAATTTTTTCCTTATATCTAGTCTAAATCTACCCTCCTTTAGTTTAAAACCATTACTCCTTGGCCTATCTCTACAGGCCCTGCTAAAAACTTTGTCCCCATCTTTCTTACAAGTCTCCTTTAAGTACTGAAAGGCCGTGATAAGGTCTCCCTGGAGCCTTCTCTTCTCCAGGCTGAACAACCCCAACTCTCTCAGCCTGTCCTCGTAGGAGAGGTGCTCCAGCCCTTGGATCTTTTTTGTGGGCCTCTTCTGGACCCGCTCCAACAGCTCCATGTCCTTCTTGTGCTGAGGGCTCCAGAGCTGGACGCAGTGCTCCAGGTGGGGTCTCACCAGAGCAGAGTAGAGGGGCAGAATCCCCTCCCTCGACCTGCTGGCCACGCTTCTTTTGATGCAGCTGTTGCAAATATGATTTTTTACACAGCTTTGGTTTAGCAGCAATTTAGGATTTATTAATATTTTTGAGATAGATCACAAAATTAGGTTATATAATTCTTAGCAGCACTTAAACATCAGCCAATTTAACAGAGCAATGCAATGGAATTTGTTACAATCAAAATAGCGACTTAGTTAAAGATTCGAGAATGGCAAGGGTCACCCGAAACTTACAGCAGGGTTGCACACACGGAGTTTAAATCAAATCACACACACACAGACCGACAAACAGCTCTAAATCAAATTGCGCACACACACACAGAGGTTAACCTGTGATTAAAGTTTCCCTTTTCATGAGTTACATGAATTACTCACTTTTATGTGCTGGCAGTCATCAACGGATGGTCGGCGAACCTCGCAAAATCAGGCCTTTGAGTCCTCACGAAATCGTCAATGGACGATCCTTCAGCCCTCATGAAATCTACCCTGAGAGGCGTCCCAGCTCAGGGGGAGATACTGGGTCACACAGCCCGCTGTGGTCCCGGAGACCTCAAAAGGTCTCCCTTTTGGATCGCTATTTACAGGATCTCGAGGTGATTGGTTTTGGTCAGTATTTGTGGCACAAATTGTGCTGAGTCATTCTGGTATACAGTTCAGGCAGCAGATGGCCCAAGTGTGTGGACAGGGAGTGTCTGACACCCCAGTCACTGCACTTATGACCACGATAACAGCACAATAGGGCTTATCCTGAGATCTCAAGAGTGGCCCTGGGGGCTGCACCACCATATGCAGCCCAGGGTACCGTTGGCCTTCTGGGCTACGAGTGCACATTATCAGCTCATGTCCAACTTTTCATGCACCAGTACCCCCAAGTTCCTCTCTGCAGGGCTGCTCTCAATCCCCTCATCCCCCAGCCTGTAGTGATACCAGGGGTTGCCCTGACCCAGGTGCAGGACCCTGCACTTGGCCTTTTTGCACCTCATGAGGTTCGCATAGGCCCACTTCTCAAGCTTGTCCAGGTCCCTCTGGATGGCATCCCGTCCCTCAGGCGTGTCAACTGTACCACTCAGCTTGGTGTCATCTGCAAACTTGCTGAGGGGGCACTCGATCGCACTGTCTATGTCTTTGATGAAGATATTAAACAGTACTGGTCCCAGTACGGACTCCTGAGGGACACCACTTGTCACCGATCTCCATCTGGACATCGAGCCATTGACCACGACCCTCTGGATGTGACCATCCAACCAATTCCTCATCCACTGAACAGTCCACCCATCAAATCCATTTCTCTCCAATTTAGAGAGAAGGATGTTGTGGGGGCCATGTCAAAGGCCTTACAGAAGTCCAGATAGGTGACATCAGTACCTCTTTCCTTGTCCACTGATGCAGTTACTCCATCATAGAAGGCACTAGGTTGGTCAGGCAGGACTTCCCCTTGGTGAAGCTATGCTGGCTGTCTCGAATCACCTCCCTGTCCTCCATGTGCTTTAGCATAGCTTCTGGGAGGATCTGTCCCATGATCTTCCCAGGCACAGAGGTGAGGCTGACAGGTCGGTAACTCCCAGGGGCCTCGTTTCTACCCTTTTTAAAAATGGGCACAATGTTTCCCTTTTTCCAGTCACCAGGGACTTCACCTGACTGCCATAACTTCGCAAATAGCGTGGAGAGTGGCTTGGCAACTACATCAGCCAGTTCCCTCAAGACTCTGGGATGCATCTCATCAGGTCCCATGGACTTATGTATATTCAGGTTCCTCAGGTGGTCATGAACCTGATCTTCCCTTACAGTGGGAGGGGCTTTACCCCCCTGGTCCCCATCTTGCAGTCCATCCACTCGAGAGGTGTGGGAAGAGAGGTTGCCAGTGAAGACTGAGGCAAAGAAGATGTTGAGTACCTCAGCCTTCTCCTCATCCGTTGTTACCAGTTTGCCAGTCTTGCTTGTCAGGGGTGTACGCTTTCTTTGACCTCCCATTTCCTGGTTATTGTAGATCTTATTTAAGGAATGAACTCAGTCATGTTATATGCTGTGATAACTCTTACCTTATTTACTTTGGTTTTGAGGGCTAAAAGTAAAATTTTGCTTGTTTTGGTTTTAACTGTAATGCCAAAGTTCACATCTTGGTATCTCCTTCCATAATGTACTTTGTGTGACACTTTCTTGTTGAGCCTTTTGAGAATTTTGCATCTTCATTTACCAAGTCATTTTTATTGATGGTAACTGCACTGCTCTTTCTCGCTGTAGCTGCGCTGAAGACTCTATAGCTTCCCTGTTAGAAGCTGTTCCCGCTGCTTCCTTTCTTCCCTAGTGAAATTGGGATAATGACACTACCCTACATAGCTGACACATGATTTCTGATTATGTCTCCTGTGACCTTTATTCTTTCTACGGCTACCAGTGGACCTGTGTCTCTCAGAGCAAACCAGAATCTGTAATTTTAAATGAAGCCTTGTGTTTCGATTAAAGGAATAAGAGATATTTATGTTGAAAAACGATACCTTTAGCCCAGCAAGGCTAATGACAGGGAACATAAGGAAGTTAGCTTTCAGGAAGCTAATGGGTGGGTGTTTACCCCCATTTCAGTTCCTATTTATATCTCACTCTCCTTGACTTCGGGCGTTTTGCCTAACCTCCCTTTGCTGCAGTCTCTGATGTGTGACAAGGGAAACATGCAGTACTTCCAGCCCTGACGTTTCTGTCTGCCTCTTCCTGGGCATGTGCAAGCCTTCTACCCAGTTAGGTCAGAATTGGAGTCAGGAGCTGGAAGAGCCACTGAATTCAGACGTTATTTAAATATTTACAGAAACAGCTTTACACTATCTGTTCATGGTAAGAGTATCTCCAAACAGATCAAACCCAGTTGGTTTTCATGTTTGCTACTGCCTTCATCTCGCAGCAAGTTAACAACTTCTTAATTGCAAATGTTAACGATGCATTATTTGATGTAAACTCATAAGTGTCTAGGTCACTTCTGTTTTACACGTACACATACATCCGCAACCAACAAAAGCATACACATGCTGTAGAGAGTATCGACAAAAAGTGATACTAGCCATCTAACACGTCTTGCATAGTGAGTGGAGAGAACCCTAGGCCCATAGCCTAGATCCTCTGAATGACCCTTTTCTCTGGTTCAGTTCCTCCCATGACTATACAGGGATTTTGACTCTAAGGCACCAAAATTAACAGCCTAAAGTTAACTCTTGCCTCCCCATGTCTTGGTTTGTAATTCTGCTGAACTTTACTGGACTGTTTAATAAATCATATCTGGAATGTCAATGCTTTTGCGAGACGTACATATTAAGTGGAAACTACCTATATTTAAATTCACTCACCAAGCAGAGGCTGAATCATTTCATACTCCCAGGATCCCCAAAAGAAAGTTTTTGGGTCATGCATATACTGAGAATGAGCAGTGTTTGATGTCCATTAGTCATTGTATGCCTGCTTATGCTTATGTCTGGTGTCTCTCTCTTTGCTGTCTACTGTACTTCTGCTGTCTTATCTTGTAGATACTCTTTAACATAATCTGGTAGTTTCTCTTTTCTTCCTGTTCTGTGAGCAATTTCTTTTAAATCTTCCAACAGTCTCAATATAATCCACATTTTTAGTTTAAGAGGGTGAACAATTTCTAGGTCACTAGTAAACACCGCTTTATTTTTTTTTTCCTTTTTTTTTCATTAGTAGTCTTTCAGATGCATTGAATAACATTCCAAACAAGGCTTGTCTCCATTTATCAAAGTTAAATTCATGGAAGCACTTCTTGTTCCTAGGAGAAATAAAATTTCTGAAGCTGAGCTAAATGCTTGATATCATTGATTCCAGGGATAAAATCCTACTTCCTTCATGTAAATGGTTTTTACCCAAGGTTTAGTCTTTCTATACTTCAAAAGATGCTGGTTTGCTCTAAGTATCATCATCATTGTTATTAACAATAATAAAGTAGTAACTGCAGTCCTGAAGTGCCTTTTTTTAGTAAAGGTAAAGGCAAAGTTCAAGAAAAATGTTATTTCTTGCAAGAATTATTACAACAGCTGAACAAAGATATTGCTGAATGAATTTCCCTGTAGGGGTTCTTTATCCCATAGACTCAGTAGTTTGTAAGGCTAATATCGCCATTATTTTATAAAAGTCTGTGTTCTGCAACACCCATAATCCAATTCTGTTTTTTCTCTGCCTTAGGGACCTTTTGAAAGCTTAAATACCTTGATTATGTTTTTCCTGAGCTTTTTGACTACTGTGACAAAATTGTAGCCTTTACTAGGAACCATTTTTTGTAAGAACTTTTCAAATAGCAAAGCAGGAATGTTCTTTGCTCCAGAGAATTGTCTCTCAAAGGGAGGAAAATACAATTAGGCTGTTTCTGGTTCTGGAGTTAGTTGGAGGTCTCTATACTGTACTCCAGCATCTGTGGAGGTATGCTCTTTCAAGTAAAGTATGTTTGGGTTTATATCTATACTGTCTTTTCTGGTCTGTGACATTTTATGGTTGGACTTGATGATCTTAAAGGTCTTTTCCAACCTAAATAATTCTATGATTCTATGACCTAATGAGGCTAATTAGAATTGCTGTTTTTCATTATAACAAGCATTATGTATGTATGGCACCAAAAGGAAGTATGCGTGTTTTTCCAAAGAAGAGAGAAAATCTGGAGTAGAGACTGAATTGTCCTTTTCTGTATACAGTTGCAAGAGCAGAGGAGTGTGGTTGAGGAATTGATTTGTAAGTCCTTGGTTCTGCCCTGTCAGATCTCTGCATAAGCCACAATTGCAAAAGAAGAGAGGCACATGCGGAGAACAGACTGTGAAAAGTGTTGTCATTGAATGAAAGCGTATCAGAGAACTTCTTTAGTTTGTTAACTTAGTTCATCAAAATGGCAGTTTTTCCCTTCCTGGACAGCATTGCCATAGTAAAGTGATATGGCACTGTGGATAATACCAAAATGCTGACCAAGTTTCTGTGATTTAGTCCCCTTTTGTTATCACAATTACTTCCAAATGGAGCTTGTCATTTGGACATCTGAATAAGTGTAATCAGAAACCCAAATATAATGATTTGTTATACAGTTAGAGGCCACAAAAGTGCCCTTGTAGTCATTTTTGACCTGCAAATTATGGCTGTTAAAAGGGCAGTGCTTTTTAGTGAGAGCTAAAAATCAAATCCAATCTGATCATTGGAGCAGTCATTTCTGCTTGCTGGGTTAAGACAGTGGGAATTACCCTAAATCTGTCTTCATGAGGCAATTGTCCATAACTCTTGCCATGACAGGTACCTCACTAGGGTAAGTTTAAAACTGGAGAATCTAGTTGGAGGAAGGAGGAATGGATGTATATCTTCTCTTCTGTATGTGCTCCCCATTGATGTAAGATTGACTGTGTCTCTGAGATGACAGCAGAGTTACTGAAGCTATTGAACAGCATTTTCAAACCAGTAAAGTTCCAAAACATGTGCTGGGAATAGTGTCTACACTATAGCCTGCTTCTGTAAAGGGCTGGATTTACAGGAGGTACAATACAGATTCAGATACGAATGTTCAAATTCCGTGGACTGAATGATTGAGGGTTTGGGGTTTTTTTCCCCTGATGATTTTCTTCATTTGGCTTCCAGGTTTCTAAGCCACTCAAATTATGTTTCAAGGTTGCTTTTTCAGTGAACATTAAAGCCAGACATTGCTTCAAGAAAAGGAAGGTGAAAGGTGAGCGTCTTTCATGGGCCCTTTGTTGCTAGTGGTGGGCCTTTTTAAGAAAAATAACAAACAGCACAATGTCTGTTAAGAAATTCTACATAGCACAGGCTTGTCTAGCACAGTTTGACCCTTGGTTAAGAGTCTAACCTAACAATCAGTAAGTCGGTACTTCTACCTGACACAGAAGGGTGTCTTACAGTGACACCAGCACCTGGAAGCAGGGTGTTTGTGCCGGCTCTGCTAATTAGCCCCTCACTGCTCTGTTTATCCTGCAGCAAGTTTCAGGGCTTGCTTCGTTGTAGCTGGCTCAGGCATCTCTGCACCAGTCTGCACTGCACGGTACATATACGAAAGCAACTGCAGATCCTAAGTTAGAAGTGGAGACAAAGCAAATGTCCTTTCTGAGAGTGGCACACGTGCTTACAGGATTTGGTTGTCACCTGACTTGGTACACAGAAGGTCAGTTTGGTACAATTTGTTTGTTCCCACTTCTGTTTTCTTTCTCTCTGTGTCTACGAAGTAATTTTATGCTCTCTCTGGATTTACCTTTTGAAACCTGGAGCTTCTGAGTTACATCACTAAGCAACACAGTTTTCCTTGGTGCATTTTATTAAAGAATGCTAATAATGTTCCAGGCTTCATGCATCCAATTTGCTAGAAATGCCTGGAAAGAGTAGATGTGTTACCCTGTTGTCAACTGCATCTGGCTTGACTGAATTAGTCTGGAGATAAAATTATGTTAATGAGATGGGCTTGCACAGACAGAAAAGCCTGTGGGTGAAGATGCAGGGTTTTAAATAGGTTAGTCTTCATTTGTTTTTGTTCTCCGAGAAGCCTTTTTTCCCTGTAAAAATGATTTGAGTAGAGAATTCTCCATGTATTCTGTAAAAATATGAAAATGTTTTTGAAGTTATAGAAGGAATATTGAAGTATAAATCTATAGTTTATAGCTGAAAATTATATAGAGATTGTGAATCATTTATATAAAATCCTAATGAACTTCTGTATGTTGTTAGCTTTGTTCCCCACTTAAAAGCGCACTTTGGTTCCGCATCCTGCCCCTTTCTCCTTGCTGTAAACACAGTCTTTCAGAAATATAAATACCTGCTTTTTTTCCTCCAGATCTGTCAGTAAAGGGCTGAAATTCCATTTCCTGCTACAGACTCACTTAATCTTCACATTCTCTACTATCTTTAACTCTTTCCTCTTCCTCTCAGCCAATCTCTGGTTTTATTTATTTATTTATTTGGGGGCTGGATTTCCCCTGCTTTTCACAGCTGTGGTTGCCACATAATGTTTCCTTTCAGCTGTACGTTTCAAGGTCATCCTCTGCGCGTTTCTGAGTTCCGGTGAAAGCTTTGCAATGTGACCAAGTATTACTTGTCCATGTAAATGCCGACTCTGCCAAACAGAGGATAAACTGACACAGATTTTACGACTCAGCAACCATCTCCCTTTTGAATGTGACATTCATGTTCAGAAGGTGACTCTGTGTAAGCTGCAAAGGTAGGCTGTGAGCACCAGTACTGGGGGAAGAGAAGATATCCGTGTGGTACTTCTGCAGAAACTAAATTCAGTTGGTGTTAGAATAATAATGAGGAAGAATAAACAGAGAGAAGTCACCACCTCAGTCCAGCCAAATGAGGCTGAATTGCCTCTTCTGGAGCGTGGTTTACGTGCACCACTGCTGATATGCCATGTGTTACAGAACAGGAGAAAAAGATGTTGAGAAAAAGGTATAGAGCTGAACAGAGAGAAGTGTCTGCACTTTCCTTACCCTCCCTGCCTTGGTCCCTCCAAAAACACAACAGAGCTAACCTACACAGATTAAAAGCTGTTTGCAGAAAACTTCTTGAAAAAATTAGCATTTGTTTTGTACAACTCGAGGCAGAATCGTATGTGATGGTTAAAGAGGTATGAAAAGGCCTTTGCTGTGGTGGAGTTGTTGCGTTATCTGTTATTCTTGCCACGCTTGATATGGGAGGGAAAATTTTATTGTAAAATTCCCCTTGATATGAGAGGGAAATCAGCACAATTATTTGAAATGGGATTATTTTTATTATGTTGTATCTTGCTTGCATTACTAATAGTTGCCGGGGAAACCAACAGAACTCTAAACTCTTCTGCTAGAAAGGCAGCTATGGTTATAAACAAGGTCATTTAAAACTGTGCCTGCAGATTATGAAAGACCTAGTGGGGACCTGCCGTGGATTCTGCCCCGTGTCCTGGTACCCTTCTACATGCTCAATTGCAATTACCTAGAAAATCTTTATCCTGGTCAGTATTAAATGTGGGGGTTTTTTTTACAGTAAACAACTCCCCAAATTATTCTGGTTTGCCTCAAGAGGAATTATCGTACACCAAGTGTGAAGTTTGCCTCTCTGGATTTTCACATTGCTCTGGAGGCTTCTGTTATAACCCAGGATCTGTCAGTCTGCTGTGCTTTCTCTGGGGAAACCAGATACCATTCAGTAGTTTTACTAAATTTTAATATGACAACAAAGTAAATTGTAACTCTCTTTGTACATGAAGTGTGTGCTGGTTTTGGCTGGGATAGAGTTAATTTTCTTCATAGTAGCTGGCATGGGGCTATGGTTTGGATTTGTGCTGGAAACAGTGTTGGTAACACAGGGATGGTTTCGTTCCTGCTGAGCAGGGCTTACACAGAGCCAAGGCCTTGTCTGCCTCTCACCCCACCCCACCAGCGAGCAGGCTGGGGGGCACAAGGAGCTGGGAGGGGACACGGCCGGGACAGCTGACCCCAACTGACCCAAGGGATATCCCACACCACATGGTGTCATGCTCAGCACAGAAAGCTGGGGGAAGAGGAAGGAAGGGGGGGACGTTCAGAGTGATGGCGTTTGTCTTCCCAAGTCACCGTTATGTGGGATGGAGCCCTGCTTTCCTGGAGATGGCTGAGCACCTGCCTGCCCATGGGAAGCTCTGAATGAATCCCGTGTTTTGCTTTGTGTGCGTGGCTTTTGCTTTACCTGTTAAGCTGGTTTTATCTCAACCCACGAGTTTTCTCACTTTTACTCTTCCGATTCTCTCCCCCATCCCACCACGGGGGAGGGAGCGAGTGGCTGTGTGGTGCTTAGTTGCTGGCTGGGGTTAAACCATGACAGGTGTAACCAGTTTCCAAGAGGTTCAACTTGGCCAACTGTTTGCCTTTCATCTACAAGGGCACTGTTTCTTTACAAAGTATCCACCCCTGTCAGACACAGCTATGAACCTTTACACATCCATCATCAGGCTTTCGGGAAACAATGCCAAAGTTTGTGCATAAATATTTTTAAGGAACAGATGCTTATGAACTTTCTCTCACGTTGAATTTACAGGACTGACATTTATTACCTTACAGATTTCAGCTAAAGCCTGCGAGGGAAATTGATTTAGGATGAAAATAGGTAATAATAGCTTGATTAGAATAATTTTCAGCTTCAAAGGACCCTCATGTCCTTCTGCATTAAATAATGATCATAAAATCAATTTGTGTATCTCTGATTCCTTTTTTGCCTTTTCTGAAGGTGATGTCCTTTGCAAAGGACACATTCCTTGTGGTGGTTTATTCTTTGAATAGCACTTCCATTCCTTATTTCCTTGAATTTTTTAGTCCCAAGCCCAAATACATTCAGGCTGTTAAGACAATGAAAGGCAATTAACAATTACGAATGCTCTTCCAGAAAGTGCCACAGACCATACACAAATTTTTGGTCCTTAAACAAGCTGTTTCTGGCTGTCACCAATCCCACATATTTTACCCATTACAACTTACTCTTGGATTTGATTTTTGTCTTTTTAGTGCTGGAGAGGACAAATCTGATGCTCAGAGAAGTAGCAGTTGCAAGCATATCTGTGACTGCTCATGCTGTTCAGATGCAACCAAAGTGTGTGCAGATGTGTCTAGCTACCTCAGTGCTAGTTCTCCCAGGTATTCTTTACAGCATATCCTGGCATTTGGGAAGCTGTGTTGCCCACAGTGAACTCCACGCCCTTCAGCCTCTGAGGCAGCTTGTTTAAAAGGAGCTCTGTCTAGAAAAAAGATTATATTGACACAGTCTATGTGCAGTGTTTGGACTTCTCCGCATAGGGAGGTTAAAAGAATTACATGCAGGCATCAATGGGGTTTTTTTAGTTAGAATAAAATGGTCGCATTTGAAATTTGTGCATTTATTAGGACAACAAAAGGATGGATTTTTAACTGTATTTCAGTTGATGCCACTCATCAGTGTTGTATCACAGCGTTTCCCACTTGGGAAATATCTTCAAAAAGCAAGTAGGTGTTGTTACCTACTTATTACAGAATGGTGAAAAGTAGTTAGAGAAAATTTTGGTGTGACCGAGATGATAGAGACAAGCTACAGTTCTCTGGTTCCTCAGTGTGAGTATTTGACATTTGACCAGCAGTGAAGCAGTAGAAACTATTTCAGAGGAGAATAGTGGCTGACAGAGGAAAAACTTTTCACAAAGATCTGAAGGCAAACCATTCTGTCACGTAACGTTCAAATACAGACCTTGTGGAGGATAATACCCCTTTGTCTGGATTTTTGATACTTTAATTTTCAGCTATTGAATATTTAAAGAAATGTGCACTGCAGCTTTTGCCATCATGTGTTTTGATTCTCAGCTGCATGTTCCTGTGAATGAACTAGTGCAATTTTGTCTTTTTTTCATATGCATTTGGTTGTGCAGGTAGATTACAGACTAAAAGTTACTGATTGCGATTAGGTGATATTTAAGTCTCAATATTGTTCTTATCAATCAGTTTTCTTTTCAGCATCAGATATTCACATATGTAGTCATTTTCTTTGGCATTGTTATGCAGTGATTCTTTGATTATAAATGCCCCAAGAGTAAGGCGCTATATTAGGGAGGCACAGTTTACTTTAAGGACTGACATTCTTTTTTCTCTAGTTTGATTTTTTAATGTCTCACAGTTTTCTTTGTCAATAGTTATGGCTAGGTGAGAACTACTGTGATAGCCCAATAGCTAAGACATATGTTCATTGCCATGTTAATTTATCATGAAATACAGTTTACAGATCCAAGCATAATCCTTATGAGAAACATAGTAACTATTAATATACAAAAAATACACTTTGGCCTAGTTTTGGACCTCATCCTCTCAACAGAACTATCAAAATAACAGATATTTGTCTACCAAGCATGTTTAAATGTCGTATTATTTGGTGAAGAATCAAGACCAAAGGGTTCCACCTAACATTTTTTTTTCCTCACTGTTTGAAAAGCAAAAACTTAAGGGGACAACTTAATGCAAAAGGAAGGAAATTTTCAAAATGAAAAGGCATTTTGGATGAAGAAATGGGTATATTTCATTCTAATAGAATCTCAGTCCACTTTGACTCTTTCAAAAAACAGAGTGGTTCTTCCACTCTTTGTAAACACTGAGAGATGGTTTGTAAAAAATCTTCATATATCCAAAATTTATTTAAAAAAAAATTTAAAAAATCCATCTATCAATTTTTGCCAAAATTACCAGGTTGTTCCACCTTGGCTATGATGTAGAATTTTGTCAGGAGAAGGAGCTGGCTTCTCGTGCTACCGCTATACCAGAATGCACTAAGATGAATTCTGCCATCTGTCTTCTTGAGTACTAAATATATTATTTGCATTTTTTTCATTTTTATCTGGTGATGTTGTAGATCTGTGGAAATGTATTTCAAAATTCTTTGCCCAGTTGGCAAGGCTGCCTGATTTTGAAGGACTGACACACTCTATTTATACCCTAGCTGTGATATGCAGTATTCCATTGGACACTACAAAACAAAGTAAAAGAAATATAAAACCATAAATGACAGTCCTCAAATTGGAAAGTGATCGTGTGTCCCTTTAAATACAAAGCTTTGACCCCAACCTTTTAATAGTTTTGCTCATACAAATTCTAGCAGTTTGTCATCAAAAAGCACTTGTGCCCAGCTGTTACCACCTGGAGACGTGGTGACTAATTAGCACGTTGGGCCACCTGTGAGCTAATGCATGTTCCCCTCCATCAGGAGTCGGTAGTAACCACCTTTCTGTGGAGTCCTCATTATGAGAGCCATGTGTCACAAATACAATATGACATATCAGATTACTCAAGAGTCGTCTTACCTGCAGGTTGTGTTTTAGCAGTTCTGTAATTGTGAAGCATGGGAGAAAGGCAGGGGTTTAAGGGCTTGGGGGATTTTACATGCCTGTTTTAACCTTAGGAGAGGCATAGTCCTGTACCCATTAACTTTTTTTAGCTCCACATGTAATCAGCTGCTCAGACATACAGTAATGACCATACATCAAAGACATTGTCATTGCCATGCTCTTCCCTGGACATCCCCGACTGGCCACTCTCACAGCTGTTTGGCCCTTTGGCCTGACACTGCACAGCAGTTCTTATTATAACACCAAGATTACTTTAATCTCGTGTATAATTCAACTTCACGTCTGATTTAATTCTGTTGCCTGTCCTGTGACCTTTCGTGACTACCCCATATGCCAGTCTTGATTCTTTTCAAGGGGTCCAGTTCCATCTCTTTTTCCATGTATGGAAGGATCCCCAGTTGGCTAAATCTTTCTGTTAAGGGCTGCTCACGCTGCCAGAGGAGTCTCTGGGGAGCTGATCAGGGGTATTTTATAGGGACTGTTTTGCCTGGACCTTGATTCTTTCCAGTAGAGATAAGTTGCAGGATTTAGTATGTATTTAGTGTTATTTTTATTACTACTGAGAATTGAGAAGGAGCGGGATTAAAATCACCTTACGTTCTAGAGTGGGTCAAATATTGTGGCTTTTTTTTTTTTCCCCTTAAAGAAAAAAGTAGAATTTAAGTACTCTGGGTACCAGGATCATTCTGGCTGGCAAACTCCTTATAATTTATTTGTTTCAATATTCCCCAAAAAGGCAATCATTAACTGATTTACTAGAAACTCCTGGAGGTTAAAGATGATGATGCTGTATTTGAGGCAGAATGGCAAAGATGTTCTCCTTTCTCATGATGCGTGTCTTAATATCATTGTATTCTTTCTTATAAACTAGAAAGCCAGGCTCTCTGTAAGGAGAACACTATGCTTTTTCTCACGATGTCACTTGTTCTGCCACTAGCAGCTCCCAGAATGCAGTATAGTCATATGTGTCAGGTAGCATTATAATTATACAGCCTTCATCGGAGTTCTTATTTTATCTCCTTCCAAGTATACAGCAATATTTTTCCTAAATTAATGTCCAGAAAAGGAAGAATAATGTCCTTTGCAGAAGCTGATAAATCTTTAGCTTCTTCATTCACAGCCTGGCAATGCTTGATTTTTTTTTTTTTTTTGGTAACCTATAGTAATTAGTCTTCACAATAGTCAGATTTTATCTTTAACATTGTACCCTTGATCAGTCCCTAGGTACACAGTTTTACCCAAATATTTGATCCTTGGAACTCTGCCAGTACTGTCAGACTTAAAGATTACTTGAAGTTTCTTTTACATAATGTATGCCAAATTGTTCTTCTCATAGAATACTTACAGAACTATTTCTGCTATTCCCACAGCACTACTGAGTCATTTCTTACTGAATTTCTTACTGCACTGAATATTCATGAAAACTTAAATATGACAATGTTTCTTCTAGAGGTGGTTCTTCCATTGTCTTACCCCTAACTTTTACTTTCTTATGGCTTGTTTGTTGCAACTGTTACTTTTTTTCCTCTTACTTATGGTTGGATGACTCTTCAAAAGGAGAACATAAGACTGAAGAGCATGATCATTGTCAAGTCTAGTCCTTTGCTAGCACAGATGACTAATATCTAATCCTTTCCCAAGTTTAGCAGGCCTCAGCTTGAACTTTTTAGATGCCTTTATTTGATACTCCTATAAGATACTCCTATATTGTATCAGAACATCATTATTATGACACAAGAATTTCCAAACTAATTTTGCCCATGGCCAGTTCATACCTCGTTTTCTTGGTGCACTAGGATGGAGAATCAAATACCTGAGCACCAACAGAGATGGAGTTACAACTTCCATTTCAGTATCCTAAGTAAGCTCCACTAGTTTCACCCTACATTTGTCTTCTGCAATGTTGAGTCTGATAATGATCATCTAGAATACCATGTCCTGTGGGTATTGTGAACTTGATACAGCACTGTACTCTTTAGTTGTGATGTGCAAAAATGGTGATTTTTCCTCTCATATAAGCAAGTAAAGTGTGCCATTTGTGGAAGCCACATATACAGTGGCTTTTCTGGTATTGCACAGCTCAGGTTTTTTAGATAGGATGCTGATATTTGTTAGCAGCTCCTGCATTTTGGGTTCCATTAACAACAGCAGGAGAAGAATTAAATCTAAGATTACTTTCAGCTATACTCAAGTTTGGTCCAAGGTCTCTAGAAATTCAATCGCTGTTACATGCTTGTTTATCTCATATGATTTGTATGTGCTTGTTCACATAAACAGAAACACTTAACAAATGAGTGATGAAAAAAGAGATGTCCCTGACTTGGGACTCCAAATTTATTATGCATTTTTACTCAGAAGTCTCTAAAACAAGGACTTTTTCTTTTCATTGGTTTGATTTATATTTTTTTAATCACAGCTTTGTAAGTTAAGTATCTGGATGTTCCTTCTCCCAGAATCAGTCTCATGACTCAGGACCCTTTAAGAACCCACCCTTGTTATGAGATGAAGAGGAATGAGCAATAAAGTACTGTTCAGTAGAGTCAGATATGGCCATATTATTGCTCAGTGTTTATTGCTATCTTTACCAATGGTATTTAATTAGAAAATTTCAAGTAAACATAGATCATATACCTCTAACATGCATTTCCTTGAAAAAAGGAGAGAAACTCCTGCAGAAGAAGCCAGAATAGCAGAGGAACCTGGACAACGTTCATTCTTTGATTTATATCTGTTTCATTTTCCCCAAGCTTCAGAATAGCTCAGTATCAATCCTGTTTCTCTTATCTCTTTGACTAGCTCGAGTTAGATCAAAGAACTGTGTATTTCCAGAGATAGATATAGACATGAAAACGGTGAGAAATTCCTATCTTGGTAATGGCTTTAGCCTCCCTGGCAAAATATTAAAATGATATTGAAATTGAACCAGCAGAAAACAGGGAAAAGAGTAAAAAAGAGTAGCAAATGGCACAAACACTGTCCTCCTGTAGAGACCAGTACAGTTGTCTTTTCCTCCACACTACCAGACCAAATATCTCACCAAGAAAGGGTCTAAAATAGTACTGCAGAAGTGCAATAAAGTACCAGAGTTAAGGAGCTCCTATGGAGAACATTCTACCAAAGACTTGCTTTCTGTAAAATGCTTGGAATAGTTTTTAAGATTCTGTCCTCTTCAAAGCTAGTGCCAGAACTCAGCCTGCTTATGGGTTTAAGAAGAAAATAGGCCATGCCTGTGTCCAAAAAAAAAAGAAATCAGGATATTTTGCTGTAATTCTGCAGGCATCTGACAGAGCAATGCTGTTTTGTGCTTAAAACGGCTCAATCCTTTGCTTTCCTCAGCCGGTAACAGTTTTGCAGTTCCTATATGCTTCCAGAAAGTAAACAGACAGACTCTGGTGAAAGTATGTGCCTTGAAAAGGAGTTCAATGTGGAGATGTTCAAGATAGGTGAGATCCAAGCTTATAAATTTACACGAAACAATGCTGTATGGACTTTTCTGATCAGGACCAGATACAATCTAGCCAAATTAACTTGGTATCAAGTCTAAATTAAGAAGCTTTGATTCTCGCCAAAAGATCATTAGCTTTAGAAGCATGCCAAACCTTTGTGACTAGACTCTCTCTGGATCTAAGGTCAGATGCCTGTATTGCTATTCCAACTTGTGCATTTCCAATTTCAAGACTAATATGAGTAGAATGAGGTGCTTCAGCATCTGTCTTCCTTGTGAAATTCATAGCAAATCAGCATGTGTTCTGCTTGCAG
>VYZW01023090.1:32557-47780 GCA_013401315.1 Balaeniceps rex
TCACAGACATATGGAACTGAGGTGACTCAGCATTTCCAACCTCATGATTAAAAATAACCAAAAAAAAAAGAAAGAGTTGCCCTCCTTTCCCCAATATCCCTTTTCTCCCCAGAAAATCGTGAGTTTGAAAAATAACAAGTTTATGTTACAACATAAACACACAGTTTATGGGTTGTTTGTTTTTTTTTTCTGTGGTGGAGGAGGAAGAGTTAATTTGGGCTGAAGTTCTTGGATAATCACAGGAATTTAGAAACACCTTCTACTGTGATATTTGACAGCAGTGAAAACTGCTCAAGGTTATTCATCCCTCTAACCATTGACCTCTACATTCGATAAACATACAGTTGAAAAATGACAGTGGCAAGGAATTTGTCAAACTCCGCCAGAGAGCATGAATTGGAAGAAACAACCTGTGCAGTACTCCTCTGAAAAATCACTTTGACAAAATGGCATCCCCTTACTGAAAAAAATCATCTCCTTATATGTATTCAGACATGTTATTTGGAAACAAAGTATGATTTGGATTTTGCTTTTGTTTAACTGATGAGGAAAAAAAGCTGGTGGCTTGCTTTTGGGCTTTTTTATTTTTTAACTTTTGCATATTCAACAACAGTGGTTTATATTCTATTGAGATACATCTGCCAGTGGTGGGGCTTTCATAGCTGTCAAAGAGGATATAATTTGTAGATATGTAGATATGAGATTGATGAAAATTCAGTGATGCCTTTGGAAATGGAGGGCAGGAAAAGAAAAGAGAAGGGATGACAATTTTTTGTCCTCTTACCTGAAATCTTCTAAACGGCTAGTTCAGGCCCTACCTCTTTTGCACGTACCCTCTGGTGTGTTTAATGCATGAGGAAGACTGCCTTTCCTGCTAATCCTTCATATTCAATGAGCTTTTGGCCTCTTTACGCAATGAAAGCCAAAAATGTTGTACTACTATTTTTGTAGACACTGGTCTGTAAGAAAATATATATGAAAATTCTATGGGTTTTTTTTGTTTGGTTGGGTTTTTTGTGTGTTTTTTTTTTAACATGAATCAGAAAACAATCAGTAGTTTGTAGCAGCTCATTATAGTAGTGTTCAGCTTGTGACTACAATTTTGAATGAAAGCCCTGAGATACTTTAGGGTCATATGGTGAAAAGTTCTATATATGGCCAAGTTCTAAAAGCAAAGATAGCTCATTTTCCTGACCAGGTTTGGTAGAGACAAAAGTCTGAGATGAGAGCTTTTCTGGTCAAAATACAGCCATCTGGAGCTTCTGTTTAATTAAAATATTTTTGTGAGGTGTTTGTGTGAAGCTTCAGCAAAATGTATTCCTGTCCACTATTTACCTTTCATTGTGTCCCTGTTTAAAAATGCTTATGGCAAATAGTGAAAAAAGCAGAAACAATACAGTGTATCCAAACTAAACAGTGCATAGCAAAATCAGGTAATTCAAATTACTATGGTATAGCATTATTTTAACAATTTGTGAAATACTTGCAAATAACAAATACATTTGATTAAAAAAGAACAGTATTCATTTATGAAAGATTCAAGAAGGGACTAAATGAAAAGGAATATTATTTTTAATGAATAGTTCTGTACTGATGCATCTTATTATTGGCTCCCTATACCAACCAGTCCCTTCCCTAATTGATTTTTTAATACATTTTCTTCTTTTGAAAGAAATGGAATCAACTTTGCATATCCATCATGCTTATTTTATACATCTTTAATAGATCAAATTGTTTTCATTAAGGTCTGCAATTATCTGTGACAGAAATGTTGACTAGATATAAATAAAAACCCTTGTTTGCATGTTGCTCTTAATTATGTGCTTTTGATTTTCATGGCATGCATTTTGGAAAAACTTTAAAAAATGTAATTACTGATGAATGTCTGTGGTAGGGTGTGATTATAGTTCAGTCTCTCTTATATAAGCATCTGAATTTGAATAAAAATATTTTTCCTGTTGCTATCACATGAGCACTGGTGCTAAATTTCCTAAGTAATGGTAATGCATGCATATGTTTTAGTTTGTGTCTGAAGTATGTTGACACTGAAATTAATTACACACAGAGAAAGACTTAAAGTGAAATAGTCTTACAGCTATAATGGTTGAAAAGCAGAACTTCTAGTTTGGAGATTTTAATTTTCTTTCCAATCCTATCAAATCTGATCAAATCTTACTGTCTTAGAACATGTTTGGCAATGGTGAAGTCTTAGTTGTAGCCTAGTTAATCTTGTCCTGCACATTCACTTTTGTAAAGAAGATCCTCATAAAGCCAAAAATGCATGTGAGGAAGGCACGGAACAAATCCTGAAAGGTATATTTTCAGTTTTCATTGTACGGACCGTAGACATATATACATCATTATGGATGAAACCACAGTGATTTATACTACTGGCTAGTTGTCCGCAGAGGGATGGAGTCAAAGAAATTCTCCACTACAGCATTAGACAAGGCAGAAGAAGCAGACTCCATGTTAATTCTGCTTGCTCTTTAATTTCAGGAAGTCAGTTCTGAGCCTTATGGGTACGTTCAGGCAGGAGCTCTGTGTGATCTCAGAGTAGCTGAAGGGCATCAGATGCCCTATTTCTGCCACCGAGATGTGCCTCAGCAGCCAAGTAATAGATTATAAATCTCTGAAAGCATTTTTCAGTCATGCATTTTTACCATATCCCTAAACCAACCACAAGATTTCAAAGAGCATAAAAATCACTTGTACGAGAGGATTTTGCAGCATAGATAATACTGTAGAAACTCACTGTACTGTCATTTTGACACAAATAATTGGGTGTGGAGCTGCACATACACAAAGAAAGAAGAAAAATCTTTATCGCACGCTACCACACAGGATGTGTAGTATAGAATTACAGTTGTAATAATCCATCACTGTCTCTCTGTATTGAAATTGAAAACAAAAAATACGGTGTTTGGACTGCGAAAAATAAAATTGAACACCTGTGGTACAGTTACATTATTGGGCTATATTGTAGCTGGTATGTCTGCAAAATTGAACTCTTTTTCTGTTCCACTTCAAATTTATTACTGAGTAAATCAGAAGTCAGTTTGTGAAGATGAGGACCTGCCGTTTTGTAACTAAAATGTTGTTTTATTCTGAACAATTTGGGTGCATATTTATCATTCCTTGCAACATTACTTCTTACAAAATACAGGCGTTTCTTCTGTCTTGTTTTTGCTCAATTTCTACCAAAGGGATAATTGCATTGCTGATGGCTTGCAAAAATTTTTCATTTATATTTGTGAACTGGAATCTGCCCATTTGTGCAATGGAGACTGAGTTTTGTAGGCAGCATGCATAGTATGTACAGATTAGGGATATGTGTGCATTCCCCCAGTTCTAGACCGCTTCTAGCTGGGCAGCAGCCAGAAGAGAGCAAGGTGTGAGCCATCAGCTGTGACATGCTTGAAAGGTGCTCTTACTGGAAAACAATTTGCTGATGGGCATGGGCAGTTGTAACTCACAGGGAAAGCAGATGCTTTATTCTCTTTTGGGGTCAGTGGGCATAAAGGGTGCTTTTGCTGTCATTGTTGCTGATGTTATCACCTAATGGAGTTTCAGCTTTACCCCAAGTGATCTGTCTGTTGCAGTTTTAGATACTTCTGTCACATCCTGCTCGCTGCTGAAGGGATTGTTTCATAAAGACAAGTTGATCTAAGACATTATTAAACCATGCATTGCCACTTGCTGTATATTAGCACCTTTTGCTTCAGCAACTGCAAAGAAAGTTGGAAAACTTGACTTGCTCTATGAAGAAGAACAATGATCATGCACTTTGCATAGAGTCTTTAAAAAAAATTTTAAAAAAAGAAGTGACTGATGACCACTGAAATGTTTTCCGAGAAAATGGGGTTATCTAAACCAGTAACCATACGTTAATCAGATATGCCACAGTTCTAATTTTTCTCTTCTTTTTCTTTGTTTAGCTTTGTAATGCTTCTTAGAAAATTTGCTGCAGTGTTGGTGGTCTTTTGCTGTTGGAAGAGTAGTGCACTATTATTTCAATAGACTACTAAATATTTTTTAATGGATTTCTTCATTTGTTTTCTACTGCTTCATTCTGTGCTCCTGGTATTTGCTAAGAGCATAGTGAAATTTATCTTTGAATTAGTGGTGCATCTTTTCCTTTTTGCTGCCTGATGTGGCAATGACTTGAGGAGTTTGTACTGTTGTGGCTGATCAGTTGCTGTAGAAATTTAATTTTTGTGAAGGCAGGGAAACTACAAGTTGAAGAAACGACTTATGCTTTAGTGCTTTTGGGAAGTCCTTTCAGTCTTGCACAAATACCATTTATTTTCTCCAGCACTTAATATCTTGTACATAATTAGTCCATCAAGTCACTTCGCAGATAGGGTATGACTCTACTTCATCTATATTTGAGTGCATTTGAATTCCTGAGTACCTCTTTTTGCAAGAGCCCTATTATAACAGCATATTTTACTAATCTGTGATGGGACAGACTACTTTAGAGTATTTCAGATACTCTTGGGCACTGTTTTTGGCTTGGCCAGTAATTTAGTTATATGTCAAGAGTTCAGACTTGTGTGTCTTGAAAACAAAATATAGTGATCATTTTTGGCAAGACTGGATGCTTGTTTGTCAGTTGTTTGGGATGACACTGAGCTAAGGTTTTGGCTTTCTGGTATAAGTGATTTTTTTGTTTCGTTGGTTGGTTGGTTGGAGGTAACCTTTTTTTCACTTGCTTATTTTCTCATAGCAATATATATTTCTTTATATATTTTTGCCATGTCCTGTTTTACTAGGCACTTTACAATGACAGAGATATTTTTGGTGGAAGGAAGTATAACCATAGAACCTCTTTTATCTGTTTTTTATTATATTTTTACTTCCCAAATCCCAGCCACAACAAAATGTACGCACATGTAGTCTCTGCCCAAAATGCTGTCCTGCTTCATCTGAAAGTAGCTACAATCTGCAATCTCTGTGGCAGATGAGCAGTAATGTGGCAGATGTGGAAGAAGAGGCAGGAACGCTCTCCCGGTACTGAGAACATTACAGTGTGTTGCACCTGCTCTGCTGTCATCTGAGGCCTTCCCTGGTCCAGATGAGCTGAAATACTAAGGTTTTGAGTTATATGAAATTTGAAACAGAAGATGCACATGCCAATAGGCAAACCCAAAACTTTTAAAGAAAAATCACCATTTCATATAGATTTTCTTTAAAGTAAGAAATTGGGAAGTATATCTTTATACATATACCACTTTTCCCAAATGTCTGTTGTTCAGGGTAAAATCTTAAACCATTTATTGGAACTATCTGTTCCGTGTCTGTGATGAGGGATCAGATTCCATCAAAAAGTGGGTTTGAAAATCCTGTATCCACAGCAGGTCTGGGAAGACATTTTGTATATTCATTAAACAGCAGTTGTAAATGTTCACTGAAGTGCCTGAGTCATGCCACAGAGCAATACATCTCTTTCTCTACACTTGTAAAACCTCAGATTATGTTTTGGTAAACAGGCACATAAATGTGATTTGTTTATTTTTTGATCTTCTGAAAGATAAACAGTGTTCCTACCAGGAAATGTCAAACGTATTTGTGCCATTAAAAATATTTTCTTCCAAGCAAATAAACAACTCTTTAACACCTAAACCAGATAAATTTTATTTTTAAATTGATTCTCTTGTAAACCTGGAAGAGTTCTTAGAATCACTAACGCAGGCAAGTTGTTAATTCTCATTGAAAACTCTTCAAAGCTCAGTTAGGATATCACCTGTGAAAATTTTGTTTTCTTTTTTCCTGAACCAGCATCTCAATAACACCACCATTGCCCTGTTAGGACTAAAGTACCTGAGACTTTGCATACTATAATAGGTGAACTCAGTTATTTGATAGATATGGTATTTTTTGACTGTAAGTGTTCCACTTGTTTATGCTTTAGTCTTCCCTATCACAGATGAGAAGACCGTGCAGCAAAAGCTGATTATTTCCCTTCATTGAATCATTTTTGAGATGGTACTCCATGATAATGACAAAACTTGTAGACAGAATATATGAAGAGGCAGACAAAATATTCTATAAGCAGCTGGGAGAAGTCTCATGATCGCTAGTCCTTGTTCTTGTGGGGGACTTCAACCTACCAGATGTCTGCTGGAAACACAATACAGCAGAGCGGAAACAGTCTGGGAGGTTCCTGCAGTGTGTGGAAGACAACTTCCTGACACAGCTGGTGAGTGAGCCAACTAGGGAAGGCGTCCCACTGGACCTGTCGTTTGTGAACAGAGAAGGACTTGTGGGTGATGTGATGGTTGGAGGCCATCTTGAGCACAGCAATCACAAAATAATAGAGTTTTCAATTCTTGGAGAAGTAAGGAGGGTGGTCAGCAGAACTGCTACCTTGGACTTCCAGAGGGCAGACTTTGGCCTGTTTAGGAGCCTGGTTGACAGAGTCCCTTGGGAGGCAGTCCTGAAGGGCAAAGGAGTCCAGGAAGGCTGAATATTCTTCAAGAAGGAAATCCTAACGGTGCAGGAGCAGGCTGTCCCCATGTGCCGAAAGATGAACCAGCGGGGAAGAAGACCAGCCTGGCTGAACAGAGAGCTCTGGCTGGAACTCAGGAAAAAAAGTAGAGTTTATGACCTTTGGAAGAAGGGGCAGGAAATTCAGGAGGACTACAAGGATGTCATGAGGCTATCCAGGGAGAAATTTAGAAGGGCCAAAGCCCAACTAGAACTTAATCTGGCTACTGCCGTAAAAGACAATAAAAATGTTTCTATAAATACCTTAACAACAAAAGGAGGGCTAAGGAGAATCTCCATCCTTTATTGTATGCGGGGGGAAATATAGTGACAAAGGATGAGGAAAAGGCTGAGGTACTTAATGCCTTCTTTGCCTCAGTCTTTAATAGCAACACCAGTTGTTCTCAGGGTACCCAGCCCCCCGAGCTGGAAGACAGGGATGGGGAGCAACATGACTGCCCCATAATCCAAGGGGAATTGGTTAGCGACTTGCTAATTTAGACGCTCACAAGTCTATGGGGCCAGATGGGATCCACCCAGGGGTACTGAGGGAGCTGGCGGAAGTGCTCACCAAGCCACTTTCAATCCTTTATCAGCAGTCCTGGCTAACCAGGGAGGTCACAGCTGACTGGAGGGTAGCAAATGTGACACCCATCTACAAGAAGGGTCAGAAGGAGGCTCTGGGGAACTACAGGCCTGTCAGTCTGACCTCAGTGCCAGGGAAGGTCATGAAGCAGATCATTTTGAGTGCCATCATGTGGCACATACAGGACAACCAGGTGAACAGGCCCAGTCAGCATGGGTTTATGAAGGGCAGATCCTGCTTGACTAACCTGATCTCCTTCTATGACAAGGTGACCCGCTTAGTGGGTGAGAGAAAGGCTGTGGATGGTGTTTACCTGGATTTTAGTAAAGCCTTTGACATCGTTGCCCACAGCATTCTCCTGGAGAAACTGGCTGCCCATGGCCTGGACAGGCATACTCTTTGCTGCGTTAAAAACTGGCTGGGTGGCCGGGCCCAAAGGGTGGTGGTGAATGGAGTTAAATCCAGTTGGAGGCCGGTCACGAGTGGTGTTCCCCAGGGCTCAGTGTTGGGGCCGGTTCTGTTTAACATCTTTATCAGTGACCTGGACGAGGGGATCGAGTGTACCCTCAGCAAGTTTGCAGATGACACTAAGCTGGGTGGAAGTGTTGATCTGCTTGAGGGTAGGAAGGCTCTACAGAGGGATCTGGACAGGCTGGACCTATGGGCTGTGACCAATTGTATGAGGTTCAACAAGGCCAAGTGCCGGGTCCTGCACTGGGGCCACAACAGCCCCATGCAACAGTACAGGCTTGGGGAAGAGTGGCTGGAAAGCTGCTTGGTGGAAAAGGAGCTGGGGGTGTTGGTCGACAGCCGACTGAATATGAGCCAGCAGTGTGCCCAGGTGGCCAGGAAGGCCAACAGCATCCTGGCTTGTATCAGAAATAGTGTAGCCAGCAGGAGTAGGGAAGTGATTGTCCCCCTGTACTCAGCACTGGTGAGGCCGCACCTCGAGTACTGTGTTCAGTTTTGGGCCCCTCACTACAAGAAGGACATTCAGGTGCTGGAGCGTGTCCAGAGAAGGGCAACGAAGCTGGTGAAGGGCCTAGAGCACAAATCTTATGAGGAGTGGCTGAGGGACCTGGGGTTGTTTAGCCTGGAGAAGAGGAGGCTGAGGGGAGACCTTATCGCCCTCTACAACTACCTGAAAGGAGGTTGTAGCGAGATGGGTGACGGTTTCTTCTCCCAAGTAGCAAGTGATAGGACAAGAGGAAACAGCCTCAAGTTGCACCAGGGGAGGTTTAGATTGGATATTAGGAAAAATTTCTTCAACTGAAAGGGTTGTCAAGTATTGGAACAGGCTGCCCAGGGAAGTGGTTGAGGCCCCATCCCTGGAGGTATTTAAAAGATGTGTACATGTGGTGCTTAGGGACGTGTTTTAGTGGTGGACTTGGTAGTGTTAGGTTTACGGTTGGGCTTGATGTTCTTAAAGGTCTTTTCCAACCTAAACAATTCTATGATTCTATGATTTAACCACTATTACAAAGCAAACTTTGCAGCCCTTCACTGAGTTTCCAGGGCTTACTTGCAAATCAGGCAATATCTGTTTTACAAAACATCATGCTGGAATGGTGCATCTGTGCTTGATTTCTGCTGCTTTTTAATCACAACAACTAAAGGTTGCTCAAATAAACATATTTTCCTAAGGGAGCAAAAATGAGAAACAAGTCTGATCCTGTACTGGTTGAGAGAAGATATCAGATATGGGAGACATCTGCCTTTACCAAGTACTGAATCTGACCCCGGTAATGAAGCAAAGGTGCATTAGAAATATGACCATAGGGTCCAGGGGGTGCTGGTGGGAGAATACAGTACAGCACTGAACCTTCTGTAGTTTGATGTATTGAAAGATGCATGAAGAATTAACATTGCTCAGAGGATGGACATTTGTGATGGAGAGGCAGCTGCTGGGAAATCACTAGGATGTTTCTCTTGCTCTTCTGGATTGTAAAGAAGTCACTCAAAAGAGAAATGTAGAATGTATGCAGAGGTGAAGTAGCTACAGATGGAGACTGGAAGGGTAAAGCAGCTGGGTGGGCAGGTTTGAATACCCACAGTAACAGAGAAAATGGTGGAGGAATCTGGAGTTCTGTGCATAGGTGAGGAAGAGCTTGAAACTGTCCTGAAATGAGTGCAGTTTCTATACCAGATTTCAGTGTCATTCTTTTAATAATTTTGATCTCGCTTTACTATCCATTGTATTCTCTTGCTTGGGAATTTACAGGCTCTTTTTAAACAAGGTTTCTTTTCTGGTATTTGATGTAATTATCACAGGAATGGAGTTCTGGCTCTCTGTCTTGGCTTGCTCTTGTGATTTACATCTCGTGTATTCATAGCGTTCTTCCCAACATGTACATGGAGAGTGTGGGAAACAATTTTTTTTTGTGGGAAAGAGTTTTATCACTCTTTAAAAAAGCCAGCTTCAAGAAGGTTGTCTACTGAAACACTAGCTCCCTGTCCCTAACAGTCTGTCTTTTAATACACAACGTTGTGCCCACAGTACAAAGAATGAATTCTTACTGATTCAGATAGGACCCTGTTTCAAAGCCATCTTTGAAATGCTCCAGTATCTGTTGTCATAAAGGATGTTCTGCCAAAGTAGTAATAGTCAGTCCTGTGGGAAGCCCCAGAGGAGGGACATCTGAATTATGATGTTGAGCAGGGACGGGGAGGAGGGAGCATCAGTAGCCCACCTCCCAGGAGGTGATTCCTGGAGATGGTTTTACTTTCCAGCTTGCCAAGTAGGTACAATTTTTCCAGCTGGTTTTATTAAAGAATGCTGAAACTTTTTCCCCACAGTTCCAGTTTCATGTTCCCACTGTTTCAAGTGCACACTGGGGAAAAAAAATTGCAGCAAAACTTCTTATATTGCATTTGTCCAAATTTTCAGCTTCTCAGAGTTGCACAGGATTCAGCTGATCTGCAGGAAGGGAGGGAAATGCTTGTGGTCTTACAGTCCATGAGATCTAGAATCTCTCTGGATCAGCATAGGAGCCCGAGAAAAAGTCACTAGAGGTGGTCTCAAATGGCAGAGACAAACCAATAATTTTTCAGGTTATTACATGATTTTAAATGTGTTGTTTGGTTTTTTTAAATGTGCTTTCTCTTTGCTTTTTCTCCCCCTAAAAATCATCAGACCTTAAAATGTCTTTCCATAAAAAGCCCAGAGAATTAGCCAATTTATTGTTAAAAGCATAATGTCAAAGTTGCCAAGTATTGTATCTGATGAAAGAGAAGGATATAGCTAAATGTCTTATCATTTATGGGAGATCACATTTTTAGCAAAATTTCTTCCCTTGCTTACGTTAGAGATCACAGTGCCTATGCCTGGTAAAGTCTCGCAGCAACACAAACAAAATTTGTGCTAGATTTAATTATTAAATACACAGCAGAGCTGCCAGAAAAGTTGAAGAGTGAACTGTGCTGGGTTTTTTTGCTTTGTTTTGATTTGTTTTTATTCCAGTATTGTGTTGGTCCTCGCTAAACCTGGAGCTGTTCAGCATAGTAGCAGAGGCTTATCACACCATTGCGTAGGCTCCACACGCATGCTGTTATTGAACAAACAAGTTGCAGAATGAACCTTATGGGAAGATGCCCCGATATAGGAAAAGCAGACATGTCTGAAGACAGAAAAAAGATCAATTTGGAAAATGAAACTAAAACAAAAAATGCCCTCACAAGAAGATATTTATGCAGTTATAGGAAGATGTATTAGCTAGCTTCATTCATGCATAGAACTGAATGTATTTTCATTTTACTTTTTCCTGCTCTCTTCTCCTTAGTGAGATATTTGCAATCAACACAATTTATGTTTGGAGTTAAGGATTTTTGTGAGATAAATCAAGTTCATTTTCATTTCACTATTTCAAGAGAATTACATCAGAGAGTGATTTTACAGAAAAAAAAACCCAAACAAAACTGGAAACCACCACAAAGAACTTGTAGAAATTATGGTTATAGGAAAGCTTGAAAGCCAGTTTGTGTAGTTCAAAGATCTTAACAGGCATGATTAGATTATGAGTTAAATTAAGGATGGTCACCATTTTGTCTAACATTCCTCAATGCACTGAAGAATGCCTTTTCTGTAGTTATTAGAAGCTTAAGCTGGACCCACAAGCGGGCAGCACAAGAGAACTTTTGTGTTATTCTCAAACCTTTCAGCAAGGCGTTGTTCTGCAGGTGCACCAGTGTTATACAACTGCATAACCATTCGCATTGTACGTGTTGTAGAAAGGCTTGCGGAATGGTGATGCTGGGGGATCCTTTGAGATAATGCCTCAAAAGACTCATATGCGGATTCTGATAACACTGATCACACGTAAAGTACTACGTGCATGGTAAGATTCTATTTGTGAAGAATAAAAATAGCAATTTATGACTAAAATGTAAATTTTATTTACAGTAATGTATATGCCTCCATAGGTGCTGAAATAAATGTTTCAAATTGTCAAGTACTAAATGTTTATTTCCATATTTTCAGTAACTATGGCTCAGTTCATTCAGACGTGTGGTTTGTGTTTCTTAGGAAAACTTTGTTAAGTGTTGTGGGATCCTGGGATCAGAAATGAGCAAAATAATCAGTTTTAAATAACAGTAAGTAACAAAACTAGGATAGGAAGACTAAACAGTACACAATCAGTAAAGAAGAGTGACTTCAGATGCAATCTCAGAATTGCAAAATTGCTATAACATACTTAGAAGTTTTATGGCTAAAAGTAGTAATTTTTTGACACTGGAAACTTGACAGTGTATGACAGAAGGCAGATGTCTTAGAAATACCCTTGGCTAGAATATTTCATTTTATTAGATGAGCATCTGTTGTTATTCCTCTAAGCAGCCTAAAAATAATTGTCAGTTTCTCTCAATTTCACAAAAGCCACCAGTGTATTTGTGATGACATAACATCATAAAATAATTTTTAAAAACTATTACTAATGGTCATCTTTTATTAAGTCTGACTGTGCCCATTCTGCCTCATTTTGTGTGTGCATGCGTTTTCTGTGTTGTATGCATGACTATAGGTGATGTGTAAGTGAAGTTTCAGTAGTATCCTCACCTTGCTAAACGAAAATGAAAGGCCAAGCTACTCATATGTTCAGTTGTAGTCACAGTGGGTATTAATTCTGCTGAATATCAGTGGGCCTCCTCTGATCCAGGACTGTTCCAGGACAGTTATGCTATAATCGGTGTATGGTATAGAGATGAATATGTGGAAGAATAGCTAGCTGAAGAAAGTTGAAGGAAAGCTGTGCTACTCTTAGAGGTACAAATTGTAGAAAGGTTCAGGTGGAGTCACACTGCCTTTGGTAACACCTAGTTAATATATGTATTCTGCTGCTGAGTCACAGGTTCCTTGGTGATAACAGTATGAGTACCTATGGAAAAGGACCTGCTGTGGCTGTAATGTGTAAGTTACTGTCCAGGTCCTGTATAATGGCCAAAGTTCACACAGATGTCGCAGGCCATTCTATAGTACATCAAGCACTGTTGTCTCTTAATAATGTAAACTTGGTCAGTTGTAGCATTTAATTATCATTTTGCAATAGTATGTGATCATCAGCCATACGTGAATTACATGATTGAGTAATTGTAGCTGATGACGCTGTAGTTGATAACTTCAGACTAAAACACTGCTTTGTAATGTGTTGCAAGGCAGTTTGATTTATCTTAAGCCTCACGCATTGTAGGCTAAGACAAAACTGTAATTTCAGAGCCTTTCATTTTACCGCCACAAGTTTATGCTGCTTCTCTTTTGCTATAGAAATCAGAAGCCAGCTGGGTTAGCTGGAACTAGTGCTAGGCTTTTCAATAGCATCATGGTTTAAGTCATCAGAAGCAACTTATGATTGCATTACTCTTTGTTTGCCAGCAACTCAGAGCATGCACATAGATATTGCTGGTGCAGTTACTTGCTAACACTCAATCCTGTGTTTGAGCCCTTAGTCTAAAATGAGTTGAATGTAGAGTCAGTTCAAGGTAAAACATGATTTTACCTTGAAGCTAATAAGCATATTAAGGAAATAAAAGTTTTCAAGGACTATTATACAGTCTGATGAATTTGACACATTTTGTTTTCTCTGAGGCTATAAAGTTGAGATTTGAGCTATTTAGGAATATAAGGCTGTAAAAAACATCAAATTTTGTCATCCACCATCTCAGGCATCTTCCAGTAGATGTTAAATCCAGGAAGAGAATATTTCCTCTACGACTCTTCCCTCACTACTTGTCACATACGTGTTTCCTTTCTAAATTGAAAGAAAGTTTTTAAAGTACACTTAGTTAAGAGGAAGCATTGAGGCTTTCGAGATGCTGCAATCAAGAAAAAATAATTTCAGTCCTGTTCAGGCTTCTTTCGTTGCTGTGTGGCACTCAGCAGTTTGAGTTTGGCAACATCTCAACAGAAGAAAATGATTTATATAAAGAAAAATAAGAAATAAGTGGTGTTTGATCTTTTCCGGGACAAGTTGTGCACAGTGATTATTATAGAAACCTAAATTTTCAAAAACTGGTGCTGGTGAAGAATCTTGGCTTTTTACCTAGGCCAAATCAGTATTTGTTCCTAAGACCTTAGCAGCATCTTTTGTGGTGATTACAATGCAAAATAGTTTTGCAAAGAAGTGACGCAATGTCAGACTTCCTTCCAAAACTGGGCTGGATTTTTATGTTGATGATAACTAAGCAATGATGGAGTGGAATTACTTCCACTTCCTCTTTTCTGTGCCTGAATTTTGAGGTATCTTAGGACCTTACCTTATCTCCTTGTCATCTCATACAGGAATTCCCAGAACACACAAATTACCAGTAGCACCCCATTGCTCTAAGATACAGCTCTCATTACAATTTGGGAGACTCTGGTCAAGACCAAATTTCAGAGACTTCCTTCCTCCCTGTTGAGTGCTGGGTGTCTTGCACTGCCACCTGTCTGAGCCTGTCCGCTCCCTTCATTGCCTGAGGCATTAAAAGTTGCCCTTAGGCCCTTCTTCCTAAAAGTAGCTCTCACCTCTTGTCTTTCATTCCTATTAGGATAGTAAACTCATGGGACATGGGCTTTTTCTTTCTACATGTATGTACAGCCAGAGATAATTTTATGGAACAGCAATCGGGAGAAAGGCCTGAGGCCTGACGCCAAGAGAGAGAGGGACCTGCTGGACTATTCGATAGTGTGTGCATAATTCATGCTACGTTTGGGAGGAAGAAGCAGCAGCCCAGGCTCTGTCCTAGCACCCCTCTGTGGCTAAATTGATTTTGTGTGTTGCAACCAGATTGGGCTTATGCTGACTTACTTTACATTGTACTGCAATGGTTAATGTAGGTGTAAATTGAATGGCCATATCAACTGCAAAGATTGCAGCTGAGAGATCAGGAGGCTCTTAAACTGTGCTAGCTTGATTCCTTGCTGTTGCCTCTGTGTGGGCTAATACCTGGGAGACCTTTTTTGTGAATGATGGGATTAGTCAAGTGTTCACACAGGATTTTAGAATTGAATTCTTTTTCTGCTTTTGTATTTCATTTCTTGTATACCCTTTGCATGCAAACCTGGAGTTTCTGACAGAAAATTACAGCTCCAGTCCCACAAATACTGACTTTTCTATTATTCATTGATTGTCCCTCGTGGCACACTGCAGGGATGCCAGGAGACTGTGATTTCTGAATTTGGAGTTCTGCCTGCAGATGGAGGACTGAACCTCAGCTACTGCAAATGCCAGGCAGCTCTCAGATGAAAAGGGTTCTCTAGCCTGCGGTGAATAGCAAATACGTTGTCTCCGTTAGAGACAGGCTCTTCTAGCCTGTGTACAAGGTAGATAAAATCAGACAAAACTGGGAAGAGAAGGGCATAATGCATGCAAACAAACATAATAAGTAAAATACGGTGGCAGCATTAGGAGTGGCTGGTTAGAGCAGTTTCTAAGGAACTGAGAAGTGGGGGTGTGAATCCTCTGTCAGAGGCAGTAATTAAATATCAGTTATCTACATCCTAGGTGAATGCTACCGTAAAACACAGATCCACTGCATCTATCTTCTTTGGCTGGGTTTGGGGGGAAAAAAAACCCACCACCACAAAAACTGCTCTTTAGTCCTCTGAAGAAGGTGCTGGGTGCCACACTCCTAGCTGGATTTTAAGCAGTGAATTTAGGTTGGAAGAGTCGTTAC
>VYZW01023091.1:3163-17557 GCA_013401315.1 Balaeniceps rex
CACAATGGCTTTGCAAAGTACAGATTTTGTTTTAATTTCTCTTACAGGCAGTACATAGTAGCAGAGCTCTGAGAGAACCTGTACCAAAGCCCTGAGATCTACAAGACACAATCTGAACACAGTAACTGGAACCATGACTGCTTGCTTTTCCTTCAAATTACAGTCTCCCGACACTTCGCTTTCCACAAGATGTGACATCTCTGGCAATCTCATCTTTCCCACCCTGCGCATCAGGGCATTCATAATTTTGCATGTAGTGATTGCAATCTAATATATTTCTGCTGGGCTTCTAGATTTTAACAAAGTGCCTACTATAATGCTGATCAGTCTACAATGTCACATGAAAACAGTGAAGTGACCTATTTAATCTTTTCTGCCTTTAATTTCTAAGAGTCTTTCATGATACCATTTCTTAAGTTTTCTAATATGCAGTTAACACAACAAAATAGGCAATTTCCTTCACCCCCNGGGGAAGTGACAGTGGAAGCACCCTAGGCTGTGTAGGTTATTGGTTGTGAAGTAACCCATAGACCCCCCCACAAGACGACAGCTGGAAACGTGGAACAGCTAGTGTGATGGGCTTCTACCGCTTCTGGGAGCGTTTCAGCCTTTGCAGAAGCGTGGCATCCAATTATGAACAAGAATAATACAATTAGCTTTTATCTTCTGTACTATCTCTAGAGACAGTACTATAAGTCCTGGAGATGCAGCTTAGAAGACAGAATTAGACCTTATAAAAACAAAATACAGTTCTCCATCCACACATCACCATCTACACCCTTTCTTATAGATTTGGTCCATGCAATCAATGTTCTTAGTCAAAACATTTTTTTTTTAATCTCATTCACTTTCCACCCAGAATTGCTATTTTCCCTAATTCTATTTACTACGGGTAGATATATCCTTGATGAGACTATTGCAATTTGGAACATACTCACTCTTGCCTCTAAGAGGGCAGTGGTGATAGGTTAAAACAAGAAACACCAAATCAGTTTTGTATTTTATTTCATAGCTGTCCTTCTCAGCACAGATAAAAGACATTAGTATATAAGATTCAGCCAGTACTAAGGGCAGGAACAGTAGTCTGACTGATTCCCTAAATCCTTCCAATTTAAGTAACACTGATGGTTTTCATAAGCGCTGTTGGACAAAGGATAACTTCAACAATGATCACCCCACATACTTCAGATAATCTTGTTAATTATTCTTTTGTCACTGTTTATAAGTTTCCAGTTTAACAACTTTTGCATGATGATTCTGGATAGCTCAGTATGCATGTCAAATCTCTAGCTTTACTTTACACCTACCAGGTGCAAAAGAAACTCTGAGATATGTTTGGTTGCAGTGGTAACTACTGGTGTGTTTTACGTAATGAAAGGTTTCACAATAAAAATCAGGATTTTTGTCAGGCAAAGGTTTTTTAAAAAAAAAAAAAGCAAAAAGGTTCTCCAAAACCAAAAATAAACCCCCCCCAAACCCTTTTTATTTTGACATTTTTGCATAGCTTTGAGATAGAGACAGGGAAGGTGGTGAAGCTCCCCCTCTCCTCCTCTCACAGTGTACACAGCAGTGAGCTGTACGTCGTGGAAGCTTCAGCCCTGCACCCGGACTCTGCTTATAGCATTACACTCATGTGCCAAGTTCAATGTTTAAACAAAACACTGATTTGTTCCTTTAGCAAAAACTATTCAACAGGATAAGAAAAAGCGTGTTGATTTTCAGTGAAGATTTAAATAGCAGCATATGTTCTCACTGTTTACTCTTCTGGAGAAGATTTTCACACTGGAATATAGGCAGCCCAGACTCTCACCTGAGGAGCATCTCTCATGATTTCAGAAGGGATCTCTGAACTTTTTGTGTTTAAACAACTAAGACAGAAATCTAGCCCACATTCTGGGTGTTTCCCACTGCTATAAGACTACAATTGAAAGCCTGTTCCCCTGAAATCAACAGCATGGATTTTACCAAGTTTCTCTGAATTGTGCCTATTATTAGCAGGCTCAGTGGTTATAGTTATCAAATAGGGTATACGCAGATTCTCTGAGTAAGTTAGGTACAGAGGAGAAAGATGCCTAAGTCACTTCGGCATTTCAAAAAGTATCATCTGTTCTTTTCATTCTAGTGCATGCTATAGACAACTTTACACTCTGACTTTAAAAAACAAAACAAACCAAACCAACAAAACAAAACAAACAAAAAAGAATAACAAAAACCCCACCACACACTACACCTCTCTGGTAGTACATCAATTTTTAAATGAAATTACAGAAATTGATCAACCAAAGCATTGGCATTAAGTGAATCAGATGATAATTCATGGGTCTACATCTTTCCCAAATATGTTAAGCAAAAATCTATAAACCCTGACATCAAAGCCAGATTTGAACACAGGGTTCATATGAGTGAAGAGTGCATGCTGCCCAGTCTTCTCTGTAAGATGCCAGCGGATGTCCCTGGTCTCTGAGTCTGCCACTCTCCCTTTGAGATTTTGTAATTTCAGGCTGATTCTTCCTTCAGATTCAACACCTTTTCGGTAGTCTTCTCTTCCTGTGGTGGCCTCTAAAAATAATACTGTTGAAAGCTACGTCACTTCACCAAATGCCTCCAAACAGTGGAAGTAATCGCTAACAATTAATATCCTTGTTAATTAATTGGTAGAGGTCAGGGAAGAGAAGAGGAAGAAGGGTCTTGTTGAGATTTCTGTGAGACCCATGAGTACATCTCCTTTTAAACCTTTATTTGTTTTCCCAATATATCAGTGTCTAAAATGAGCAAATCTATAGCTTGCAGCTAGGGAAAAAACTGTTATGGGGTAATATTTCAATACAGCACCTTTAGGATTTTTTTAAAAAGTTTATCAGGAAACCTTATGGGTTCCTGACAATCCCCTACCCTTGTGCATTATCTATTTCTAATTAGCCTGTTGAACAGCACACAGAACCGTTTAGCTCCAAGAAAGGACCTTTATAAAAGTCAATAGCAACAGTTAAATACAAACTGTGCCATCCACATTGTGCATACCTCTTTCATGATTATAAAATTAATTACTATTAACTTCTAACACGCAATTGTCAGCTATTAACCTAACTATATTGCAAGAAGAATATCATATATAGAAGAAATTAATCTTCTTAAATGACTCCACTGAATACTGGATTGGTTGTACTATCTCCTTACTCTTTTACCATAGTACAGTTGGAGCAACACTATATCCTTTATACCTTTTGGCCAATCTGCTCTTAAGTCAGGCCTGGGTTCCTACTGGTACCAGTCTAAATGTGACAAATGCAGGAACAAAGACTGCAAGGAGTGTGAAGGAAATAGGTCTGTGTGCACTCATAGAGCACTAACCACAGTCACATCATTTGTTACGCATCTTCTTAGTAACAGACAATTGAATTTTGAAAACCATTTTAAAAAGTGTTTTTTCCCCTCATGTTATTTACCATGCATGGTAAAAGAAACGTTAGAGATATACCTCAATTTGGTATATCATTTATCTGACTGTTACTCTCATGCTCAGAGGCAGACAACCCTTTGAAGTTCCAATTTCATTGAGAGTCAAGAAAAAAAGCAGAATTTTAAAGGAAACAAAATTATTCCAGAATGAATAAAACACTCAAACTCTTAGATATGTTTGATATGTTATGTTTTTTTCACCTTACAAGAGCTTAGGTGTGCACAGAGCTCTACAGGAGGTGCTGTGAATTTCAGCTAGTACAAAACTCCTTCTGGAGGCCAGAAAGAACTGCTTCAGTTAGCTATTCTGCCCTCTCACATCATACAAGCTATAGATTTTACCCAGTAGTTTCTACATCATGATCAAACTTAAAATTGAACAGCATTTCTTTCAAAAAGACAGTCAAGCTTCAGAGTTCAGTAACATGTCCTAAAGAGGAAAAAAAACCCAAAACCACAAAATCAAAACAGAGCTGTTAAAGACCTCAGAACATGTAGTTCATTCCAGTACCCCCAAGGCAGCATTTACTTCTACCTGAGCAGCTCTGAGCTTATGCTTATCTAGCCATATCTTAAATTCCCTGTGGGATGATATTTTTACAATCTCCACTCCCTACTTTAGGAGACACATAGATGGGCTCTGAACAAACAGCTCAACATGACCTGTATCAATGGCATCCAAACTCATTCCTTTGCTAGGGATCTAAAAACACATCCTTAACTTAAAATATTAAGGGCTTGGGAACTAAGTCTTTTGGTTTTAATTATTGAGACACCTTTAAAATATTTAATTGATGACATTTCTTATGAAAGGAGAGACTGAAGGTATACTGGACAGAACTGAGCATTTTTTCCCCCCATTTTGCACAAAACTCTGGTAAGTTGCAACTTAGACAAACAGTTCTGGATTACTCATAAGGCAGTTCAAAGCCATTGGAATCCAAAATACCATCATTCCACACTGAATTCCTAAAATGATTCCATGATACTGAAAATACACTCTACAAAAAAAAACAAAAAACAAAACAAAACAAAAACACAACAACAAAAAAACCCCACAACCAACCAACCAAAAAAACCTCACCCCACACCCAACTATTTCCAGATAAAGCTGTCATCTTGTATTGTGAGTTATTCAAATTTGTCCTGACATGCTTCATGCTATTTTACACATATTTTAATCCCAGAAAGCAGGTAACACTTAGCAGAGAGAAAGCTGAGCTAGAATTCAGAAGGCCTGGGTTTGAGTCCTTGCGCCATTGCTGGCCCGTGGAAGGATCTCAGATATGCCTCATTACCATGCCTCGTTTCCCCATTGGCGATAGCAATGCTTCGGAAAGCGGAGCTTTCCAAACAGAGAGGAAAAGAAGAAAGAAAAAACCAGCAGTTCTTTTGTGCCTTGAATACGGATTTTTTTTTTTTTTCTTCCTGCCACTCAAGCAGACTCTAAACACACCTCCCCTTTTTCCAGATAATGGCTTTATCTGTGAATTGCATCGCTCAAACACTGAGATTCTTCTTTTTTTATTTCGCTGCAGCCCCAGACAAGCAGGAACCTTACAACTTTCAAAGGGAATGTTTGTATTTTAAGCTCAGCTGCATGCTACAGTCTTTTTAGGTCAGATCACTTAGTGCGTGTGTGGAGGGGGAAACAACAAACATTTTTTAACTGTCAGTTGGAACTGAAAGAAACAGCATGAAAAGAGGCAGCTTAGCTATTGGTTTTGAAGTGATGGCATTTGTCTATGAGTGCATAGCCTACGAAAGGCGACAGGTTCTAAAATATAGTACCGTAGCAGGCACTGAAATGTAAAACATATGTCACACTTTTCCCTGCTCACAGTAAGGTTTAAAATATTTATAATGCTGCACCTTTCCCTGAAAGTTTTCTGCAGCTTTCCCGGGTTCACGGGTAGGTGAATCTTCTCCCTAGAACTGCACTGCAATGCTTACACAGATTGGTTCCTCTGCATACAAAGAGGGGAGCAAATTTTAGGGTGCAAAGACATGGCTATGCAGCAGCCCCCAAATAGCTATTTTGTCAGTATGAATTCATCCTGACAGCACGGTTGCTTCTGCAACAGGATTTTTTTTAAAATGACTGTTTCATTTACAACACAAGCTGAGGAACTGATATTATGACTTCCTCATGCAAGAACAACACAAATTAGTCAGGAAAATGTGATCTGGGGCTTTGAATTAGGTGAAAGGAACACAGCGCATATTTGTGTGTGTCTGTGCATGCATAGGAAGGGCAAGGACAAAAAGAGTTACACGATATGCTTTGTTTTGTTTCTTCTTCAATGTTCTTTAGTGCGGATTTGATTAGCATTGAAGAGAAAATTATTTTTTGAGAGTAAAACTACAAGGGACATAATCTATTTTTTCATCTAAGGAATTAGAGGATCTTACGAACCATCTGCTCACAAGAGATTTGAACTGTGGACAAACACGTCTCCCTAACCCCAAGCTGCAAGAAACTAAAGGGTAGGCCTCTATTCACTGTGCATGCAAAAAGGTGTAGATTTCCAAATTAAAAAAGTTGTTTAGCAGCTGATGTGACAGAATATAGGTATTGAAAAAACCCAGAAAGTCAGTGAAACAGAGGCAAGTAGGAGGTATGTGCAGACTTTCATAGGAATACATGAAAATGTTCCTTTTACAACAAAATGAAACATAGTCAAAGGCATGCATCCTGCTAAAGACCTGTCTGAAACCAATGTGTTTCAGACACATCAAGTCTTAAACTTTTAGAAGATGACTGTCAAAGGCATCATTCTCTCATTTGTAGCAGAGACCTAGTTTGACCTGGATGTAGAAGGTCCCGATGCCACAGTAAACTGTTGTAACGTGCACGACTTGGCACCGTGTCTCCGAGACATCGAAGGTGCAGTCTCATTCCTCAGCTCCTCCACATCAGGTGAGAGAACAGCTGGCTGCAAGGGACAGTCACACAGTCCACGCACATCAGGTGTCAGCCACCAGCACGTGGCCAGGTGCAGCTCCTCCATGGCCAGCTTTCCCTGCTCTCTCTACCCACTTGAATTGTCCAAAAAGGCCAACTCGCTGAAAGAGGAAATCCTACAAGACTGAGTCTCTCTAGAGTACCACCTAAAAATCATAAAATTTTTTAAAACTTCTGTCTGACCAGTGCTTTTTAATAGTTAGGGTCATTTTTCTCATTCTTTTTTTCTTCATAAATACACAAGCCCCTGTAAATGTGGTTTTAATAAGATCTGAGATGCTCACATATTTACCTTATATTAAACTGCTACTCATTTCATTTAAATAAAAAATAAACCAGAAACACCACATAACATAAGGCTCACAATAAAAATCACATGAATTGCCAATACTGCTACTAGATTTGCAAAGGTTTATTGTTTTAGCAATGTTTTCTGTAAGAAAAATTCTTATACCATAAGAATTACTGAGAAGGATTTTTCTTTGTTAAATGCTATATACGAGCCAACCAAGATTAAAATACTCTAGTCTCTTCTTTAATGTTTCCAGTTATTTTTAATGCCTAAACTCAATGGGAAGCTCTACACACAACTTAGTGCTGCTGCTTTGTATTAACGTAACCTATTGCACCTGGAGTATTGCTGTGAATCTAGTGCTAAGAAGACGACATCAAATCAAGACTTCCCAAAATCTATCACACAAACTTATTCACAATCAGACAGATGATATTTTGCCTACCACCCGTTGTCTGGAATAGATGAGGAGTGACTAGGCAGAAAGCACTGACAAAATAGTCCAACACCTTCTGCTGTGCCTGTGCATGACTCAATACTGAGCTGGTAGCTGCCACTAGGCAACAGAAGCAGGTGAAGATGAAGATTTATCTGTTCTTGGCTGAACACACAGCACCCAGAGAGCCAGCACATTCTCATGTCAAAGCAGCAAGCAACTTTCTGCCTGTGACAGTGGTATTGAAAAGCTAAGTCTAAAAAGTCCTGAATTAGATTATTACAATACCAAGAAATTCCGTGATCTGATCCCCCTACTTAGGCTATCTGATGTAAACAAGACTGAGCTGGAAACTGCATTTTCATTCTGGACACAACTTTGGTCATGTGTTTGAAATCAGAATGATAAAACTTCTTGAAATCTATGTATAAAGATGATTTTAAATATGAGAATATACCATTATATTCTATACAGTTTTGATTAATTTTCATGTGACTCATTAAATACACAGCCTTATCTCATCACCTTATCTAATAATGTGTATATATATTAATATACATTTTCCCATTGGATAATTCTAAATAACTCCCCCCCATCCTTCAGAAGAAAGTAATCACAGTTTACAGCTTGAGCTAGATGTTCAAGTTCCAACAAAACTACATTCACAGTGGGAAAGTTTTGTATGAAAGGGTTCCAACTAACTGCGTGTTAAGGTGTCAGTCAAGTTTCAACTTCATCTTTTCAGTTTCAAAACACAATATTAATTGTAGATAAGGAACAATGCCAAGCAAACAGTCAAAATAGGAATAAGAGGATGAAACAAAAGCGTGTCCCAGCGTCTGGACCTAGGAACATCATACTAACAGGAGCAGGGGAAAAGCTCCAGGAAGCTCTGGGTGAAGACTGGATTGGACTATACGCATTAGACTCGGAGATAAATGACCGATATTAACACAGGTATTAAAAGTACATTGTACCTTCCTGTCTGAAAGCCATTGGAAAAGGGCCCTGAGCGATTCCTCTTTAATTGCGTGTTGTCAGCTAATGTCAAGGGGGTGAGCTCATCAGGTTTCATGAGCAAATGGAGGATTTCAAACACATAAGGAAAACTGCATACAAAATATAATAATTTCCAGAAGAAAATGAACAAGGCAGAAAATTATGAACCCAGTGTCTCAGAGTAGGCTTCCGTGTATGACGAAGGAGAAAAAATTAAGCCCCTTCCTTGGTAGAGCAAATTATATGCAACAGACCACTAATTAGGTACAGCTTAGTTTCTCACCTGTTGACAGGTGTTAGCCTGTAAAAAGAGGTAATGGCTTCCTCTTAAAATATTCTTGATTTAAAAAAGGGACAGGAATAGTGTTATTGCTGTTGCTCCCCTACACAAGAGGAAAGGGGAGAAGAAGGAAGTTATATACATTTACAATACGCTTTAAGCTTATTCATTGTATGAGCATAATTCAGTACTGTTCTTGCCTGTAAATTTCCAGTGTATACAAGTTTGGGGCCATGAACTGGAGTTTCACATCGCATATACTTTTGTGCAAAACTCTGACCATTGAGACAGGTATGGAAACTTGAGCATCAAGGATATATGAAGACACCTGACAGACATGTAAACATGTAAGAATTAATCACTGAATTCTCTTCATCTGTTCATATCTCCCTTCTGCCTAAACTCTACCAGATTGGAAGTTACAGAAAGTATTCCAATAAAATTCATAAGTCCTACTGAATCCAACGTTAAGACTCTTCCCAATTTCCATAGAAAACAACTCCTCATTACAATTATGATTTTTTTTAAATCATAACACATTTTTATGCACCACTTTTTCTTGGGCTCCGGCATCAGCGAATTTGCTGAAATATTGCCAGAAAAGTATATTCAAAGATGAGCTGGGACAGACTCCGTTGAGCATTTCTCACAGTCAAGATTTCACATGATTTTTAGCCCAGTGCAACTCACTTAAGTTTGTATTAAACTTAAGCAAGTATCTAAAATTTTATGTATTAGAACCAAGCTCATGGAAATCTGCTATCTTGTATGATGCTAATCAATGTCAGAGAGCAATAGCCTACTCCATACTCAGACATAGGCTATCAGCAGCCTCCAGTTTTCTAATAATAAACAAAAAATAAACACTTTTCCCTGTTTTCTCATTCCAATATGCTTCTCACTTTATGTTCTTCCACACATCACTTGTATGGACACCCGTTTCCTTGTTTTATACTTTGTTTCAGCTAAGAACCAAGTACCTGAAGATCTTTTTAACTGTCTGGTTCTCTAATAATGTTTACTAAACCATTTCCTTCTCTCTACAGTGAATTTCTTCTGGTGCATGGTAGCAATTTGGACAGAAGGTTATGCAGACGAATTTTTGTAGATAATTAGCTGAGCAGATATTCAGCAGAAGTTGGTCATACTGTACTTGTTCACAGATGGTGCAATAGAATGGATTTCAGTACATGCACTTCTCTAAATGCATAACGTTTTGAAAGAGGAAAGAAAGTGAAAAAAGAAATATTTTTAAATGTTTAGGAAAGGTTACAGAATATATGCTCTTAGTGTAGGTAGATAACAGGTAGACAAAGCATTTCATGTCTGCAGTGAATGCACTGCATTGTGTATCAGTAGACAAAAAAAAGCGTACTTTTAGAAAGACAACACTCATCAAGCAGGAGACAGCGTATCTATGCTGCAGATATAGACTTACACTGTCTTACGGTTGTCCATGAAGTATGACCAAAATTGTCATTTATCTGTACACACATATACTACAGCTAGAAATATTACTTATTTCATGATAGCAGCATGTTTACACACGCACCCATGGGGCACAGGCTTGGCTCTGCAGCTTGAAAGGCAGCTAGTGCATCCAGTGCCATGTGCTGCTGCAGCAGGACTGTGTTACCAACCGACCCATTTGAAGTCCAACAAAAAAAGAGTCACTACAGATTCATTATAAACTCAAAAGCAGGGCTCTTCAGTTTCCTAGGGTAGCTCCACATGCGGATAAAACGTGCCGCAGAGCCCAGGAACAAACAGCAGAAAGACTAGGAGACAAGATACAAATAACCAAGCTACTAAATCCTTCAAGAGTTATTGTCAGTCTTTAGAACTACCAATGGAAAGTCAAGGACTTTGCAGCAGTTTAGAGTCCAATCTCATTAGTAACTTGTTACATTTCTCCACAATTGTGATTATACCAGTGTCATTAAAAGATGGAGAAATCTTTCTGTGGCATTTGTTGTGGAAACATAGTAAACCTATTACTTTTCTCCTAGCAACAAGCAGCTGACATAAAATTATCATACACTGAACAAGATTTACTTCCAGATCATGAGAGATACCCATAAACTTTAGCCTAACTGTGCCCTCCGAGTATTATTGTGGTGACTGGCATTGTTCATTCTGCAGTTATCCTGCTTCAAAGTTCAGACGGTTTTGAAGACTGTTTGCACAGCAGATGCTATAGACAGAAATTAATGGTATTATTGTATTTTTCTATTAACAATGCAAACCAAAACATGCAATGACCAAATTCCCTATCATAAAGAGAATATGGTAAATAAAATGTTAGTGTTTCAGATATTAAATCACTTTTTGCCCTACTACGATACTATACTATCACAGAATATCACACAAGTAGTGAACACACTCATAGATACTAGATTTTTGCCCAATGTGAATGAAAAAGATGGTCCAACTATTCAAGTAAATAATCAACAAATAATTTAGTTATAAATTCCTTGATCATTATGTTTAGTTATTTGTTCACCATACCTTTCCTAGTTAAAGGGTGTTGCTACATGGTACTGTAGCATGCTACCTTTGCGTCCTGTACAGAATTTTAGCCCAGACAATCTCTTATCAGATGAACTTTCTGTTGTAGAGCAATACATTGTTCTTAGGTACATGGAGTGTCAAAAATTAGTCTGTAAGCTGAGACTGAGCACTCCCAGTCAGACATTATGAAGTTACAACTTCATTGTTTAACATTTCGCTGTTCTTTACACCAAAACCCAATCATAATTTCACCCTTTCCAACATAACTTCTAAAAGACAAAAAAAACATGGGGAGGGAGGAAGTATGCCTTCCAGATCAGCAATTACAATTCCAGGACAACAAGACTGAACCTTAGAGCTGCACACAGAGCAAAACATTTAAAAATCTATAAACCAGTGATTTAACAAACCACTAACTAAAAGGAGGCATCTGATTATATAAAATTGCCAAGCAGATGCCAAGAATGCTATTATAGTTTCCAATCATTTACTGCCTACACTTCACTCCAAAAGCCATTCCTTCTTTTTTATGCTCTCCTAGAAGCTCCAAGGTCTAGCCAGCACGGAGCCTGGGAAAAAGTCTGGGGAAGGGGGGGGCTTTGGGCGCAAACCAAAGCAGAAAAACCCACCACACCCAACTCATCATCTCTTTCCAGTATTCTCCATTTTTACAGTTCAAGAAACAAGATATTTTAACAACTTAAAGAACCAGCACCTAAATCAGAAAGGATTGGTTCAAGAAGGCAGGAATTAATTAAACTTAATTTGTCAGTTAAGTTTAAAAAGGGAAGGCAGGGAATTCACAAAAAAATAATAGGCTTACAATCCCTTGAAGAGTTTGACTACTGAACGTATTAATAATGCTTAAAATTCACCAGTCACTCATTTATACAAATGTTAGCAGAACACGGATAAGAATCTAAGATTTAAATAAAATCAGCTTTCAGTGAAACATCAATCCATAATCACCTATAATTGTTTCAAATATTACACTCTAAATTGTTTTAGACACGGCTACGATGCAATAAGGCTGACAGTTTGCAAAACAAATTATCAACGTATGCGTTAGGCCTGGAAGTTGTGACTTGCAGTATAAAATATACGTGAAAGCAGGAAGAGTTCAATCGTACACCATTGCAGAATTCACGGCATTTTTCTGCATTTTGTGTCATGGCGTGTATCCTGTACAGGACCTTGCATAACAATATACACAATACAACATTATAAAGTTGCTATTGTGAATTATATGTTGGTGCACTATTTATATATACTTGATAAACAGAAACATGAACAGTAAGCCACAAGCAGTACAAAGAAATGAATCATACACAATCACCTCATACGTTCCATCCTAATGCCCAGGCAACCCACTGAAATTCAAAAGAGAGACAACCCCAAACAGTGAGATTCAGTCATGTTCCACATGGAAGTTGGGAGCACGGTTCTTCACTTGCTGTCCTCCTCTATTGAACTTTTTGCCCTACTGTCCCTTACCAGCTATTCTTCATTTTGTGCCATGCAGTAGTCTCCTACTTCCATTTGCGTTTCAGGAACTCCTCAGCAGGACAACAGTAGCGTAATTTGCTCATGGTACGTTTATTCAAAAATGGTACTTTCTTCCCCTGATTTTGTGAAACTGTATTTCAAACAACCTGATATCTGAGGGCGAACACAGTATGTTACACCTCATAGAGAAGCAACTGTCTGCAGTCACGTTCTCATTCTCTTAGGAAAAATAAGTCCTTCATGGACTGCTCTTTCCTAAGTAGTCATTTGAGCTTACTTTTCAAAAGACATCGACTGAAATTCTGCCTGAATTGGACTACTCCACTTGCTGCACCTAAAGCAGTATCATAGGATGTTGCATATCTTCTTTTAGAAAACATCTAGCTGATTGGTTCTGACGATGTCCCTGGACAGCCATTCAGGCTTTAGTGAATTTATTTCATCTTACATGAAATACATTAGGAATAAAGGCACGTGCTATTTGCAGTTTAATCCTGACTCATCTCACTTTGAGTTCTATCTATTGCAGCCCTTCACACTTCATCTTGGCAGCTAAATAACAGGAAACATATACAACTGGATGTAAAGTGCCAACTGGTATTTCTAAACACCGTCCCTCGTTGTCCCAAAGGCAGGGGCAGAGGAGTGCCTTTCTTTCAGTTCTATTCCTTTATGCAAGATGAATGCAACATATTATTAAGTTAAAGAGAATAAACAGAGGACCTGATAAATGCTGTGCAGAATCAACTAACTGTTGCTTAAAAGTCATCAAGTCAAGCAGTGGAAACAAATTTTACATAAAAGCATTTCATGGTCTCACAGACAGTAATATCTGATAGACAGTAAAGAGATTCAAGCCAAGATGGCCAGGATTATTCAGATCTCAGACACATGGGTCAGAAAGAAATTTCCTCTACATTATGAGATGCTTTAAAGCAGCACAAGAATTATGGGAAAGGAAGGGAAAGGAAGGAGGAAGATTATCTCAGTTTGTGTTCATAGACAAGCAGGAGGGAACTGCAGTTATTCCAAGGGAGCTCTGTAGCAGTATGCAGAAGTATTGTACTTTTTCACGGGTAGTCTTCACTCCCCTGTGTCCATCCTTCACAAAAGCACAGGTTACAAGAAACAGCAATGCCCAGGGCACGCAGGCTGCTTGCCGCTGCTGCTCAGTGAAGATGCCATTCAGTCTGTGCAACTGCATATGTGCTTTCTTATTTAATGCTTGCCTGTGGTCTGTTGCTGAGCGATGTTGATCTTTGTATCTTGACTGCCTGGAGTGAATTCCATTGCAAATAACCTATTCTCCTGTTGCTTAATGCAAAGCCAACAAAAATGCCAGCACTTGATTTCCCACTGTTCTCAGCTGCTCTTCTGGCAAGCAATATGAGTAAAACAGCTCACTTCCCAAAGGATAAGCATACCACTCGCCAGATTTTTCTGAGGCTTTATGGATCCACTGAAGTAAAAGGAGATGGAGAGGGAGGGGGAGTATGGGAAAAGAAGAATAATGGAATAATACATATTTTACAGCTTTATACCTTTTAAGAGCAGTAGAAAGTATCATGACTTGAACTGACCCACTATATGAAAGGCCATTATATTTCATCCAGTTGTCCCTGCTATACTTGCTCAGCTGTGTTTTGTTAAAGCTTATCTTCCAATTTTGATACAAGAATCCATCAATTCTCATGGTATTCTGTTCAAACGGCTAGTCACATTATCTGAACGATAGATAAGGTAAGGATGGATCTCTGTAGTCAATGTACACGAACCAGCCCTGACACAGACCTGGCAGCACAGAACTCAATATATATTAGCCACTATTTCTGCAGCGCCTTGAATAGGTTTCACAATCCATAATGAACTACAGGTTGCCTCTGCATTCTAGTACTAACTGGCAGTTACAGCATAGGTATAGCCAGGCATCTGTCCAGAGGAAGAAC
>VYZW01023091.1:17617-33304 GCA_013401315.1 Balaeniceps rex
CCACCACTTCTGCTGAAATGCTAAACAGTGATAGCAGTCCATTTAGAGAATTCCTTTTGGTAATTTCTCTCCCTGATGTACACATACTAGCTCCTTCAGGAATGGTCTGCTACACTCAATACAAATTCGCTACACAAAGACACTGAATGCAAATTTGTTTAAAATTAACTAATTGATGCCTGTAATTAAATTTCAAGGCTTCAATTTAAACACATGAAATTACATGCAAAACTATTATAGTTAGATGACTTGGAAAAAAACCCAAAACTTTAAATGAATAAAAATGTCTGCAAAAAGCTTGCCTTCACACATCGGGATGACTCACACAGAAGATAGGTGTAAACGAATCTATATATATGTACACATGTACAGTTGTAGAATGAATCAATTCATCTTGTTTCTCTAAGATTGCAACAAGATACTTTTATTACCTCAGAGTAGTGAGGTTTCCCCAGCATTTATAGAGTACGCTGCTTCCATCTCCAATTTTCTCAGTGGAACTGCATACTGCCAGGTGCACAGCAGACATACCACTCGGCATCTTCATGTAAAGTTAAAGATGCTAGAGGTCGTGCTCTGCAGTTTTCTCCAGCTTTCTTGGTGTGCGGTGTAAGTATTTAAATGGAAATCAGGACAATGGTAAAGAACAGCAAGTTAAAATTTAGCTCAATTTTAGCACATGCTTAGGAGTACTACTGACTTAAGAGCTGCTGGTAAAATTTATTATTCTGAAAAATACAAATAGCTTCACTACTTAGCCCAGCACCTTTAGTTTGTTGTTTCATGGTACAAAACCATAACTGTTTATTCGAGCAACGTCTTTAAAAGACAACAGCTGCTGAGAATTGTTTATTAATGGTTAAAAAACCCCAAACCACTGCACATATACTTCAGTCCTACTCAGAGTCCCCAGCTGACTGTTGCACTGAATTTACCTCAACGTAATATCTGATCAGAAAATTACTTTGTAACAATGTAACTGCTTTAGGTTTCAAAGGAGAAAATAAAATTATTTTTTTGCTGTTAAAAAACAAACCAACAAACAAAACCAGGAAGTCCAAGAGACAGATTTGGTTATAGTCAGGAAGGACAAACACAGGATCTTTGATTATTATGAAAACAACTCTACAGGCCTGTGATGACTTTGATTTAACAGTAACAGTTTAAACCACTAGCAGCCCCAAGACACTGGTACATTAAAATGCATTGACAGTAATCTGATTTTAGCTAAGTAAACAAGGTAGAACGGTTTTTTTGTTTCAAGAAAATATTTTCTGTGTGCAAAGAATGAATTTAATCTTAATTAATATGTATAAAATTAAATTTGTCATTGGATCTTTTCTTAAACAGTTTATACTGATAATGAAGAACACAAGCACACACCTCTCACAAGTGCTGTCGTTATGGAATATGGAGTTGAAGGAGAAGAGGGAATGGAAATGGAAGAAAGACATTTCAATTTCTTTCAAAAGCATAGGAAATGAATAAGAAAAACCTGGATATGGGTGTATTCCAGCAATTAAAAGACACAGTGATTAGGTGTTATTTCTCTACTATGCAGCTGTGGAGGAGCTGGGCAGAGCTATGCTGAAATAATAAAAAAGACCTTAGATTAAAAGAAATTTATGCCCAAGAGAGGTTTGCAAACAGATTTCTAACATCACTGAGGTTTGTTCAAAATGATTGGTGAAGTCTTTCCCCATCTTTCCCCATTAATCTTTCCATATTCCTGGGATTACAAAAATGCACTATCACATAGTAGGAGTATGAGAGGGGACTGACTTCAGAGCTGTCTAAGTTCACCCATCAAGTAGCAGATGTGAAAAACCACGTAAAGACTCTTTCACTTTCTGAACAGCTTCATGGTCTAAGATGAAAGACTGTTATCGCAACAGTGAGTTTAGTTTCACAGGTCCTGGAATGAATTTGTTACAAACAGCATGATGTGACTGTCTTCAAAGCCATCACATGCTGCTGTCTCTTGGCCAGGCTCGAAGTCCAGCAAAACTCAGTAGGAATCTGCCGCTGCTCACTCACCAAGTTTTCTGCCCTTCTAATCACGTGGCTTGTATTCTGAATTTTGTATGCCCCCACAACAACTGGAAATTAAAAAATTGGCAGGAAGAATTTCAAATGTTGTGTTCATTGGAAAGACAAGCTTATAAGGATAATCCAAAGTAGTTTGCAAATTCAAATGGGAAACATCTGACCATCCTTCCTCTACCTGCGTACTCTCTTCCCCTCCAACCTACAACACAGGGAAAAATAATGGGAAAATTTGATCTCTATTTGAGTTTCTTTTTTAACATTAATAAAGGTAGAATTGCTGCAACATGCTCTGAAAAAAGGCAGATCAATGCAAATATGTGTAAATATATAAAAACATCTTCTGGCTAACTCCTACAATTTTTCTTCTTTCCTTTATCTCTAACCTCTTCTGGTTTTCAACATCTCCACATCCTTTGATTCATTTGTTGCACCACATCTGTTCATTTGAAGCACAGTAGAAGCTTGGGTAAGTAAAAAGCAAAATTTCACTAGTCTTCACACCCCTTGGGGACCGCTTAGGGCAGAATGTGCATGGAAGCCCTGATGGCACGTCAGTTAATATGCTAAACCCTCAGACCTGGGTTGCCAGTCAGTTTTATAAATGAGGAAACATAGTGCCTGCAAGACAGCAAAAACAGCTTTAAAATGATACCTGCATGCAAATACAAAATGCTATTCAGAAGGCAGAGGTAAGAAGGTAAGCAGACACCCTGCATCAGCTGGAGCTGCTGCAAGTTAGTATTTGCAGTGCACAGCACAATATAACAGGGATCGCACCAGCAGCAGGCTAGATGGCATCAAATGTGCATCTGCAACTGTACCTCCCCTTTGCTGTTCCTCATGGCAAGGAATTCAGGATCACATTTCATGATACTAGCTCTGCTTACTTAAGAACAACCTGCAAAAGCTTTACCACCATTTTTCTGAAGAAAAAATGCTGCTAAATCTCAAGGACAGGAACAGCTACAGGAGAACAGTGATTTGTTTCAATCACCTATTTTTTCATCCATGAGTAGAGAACATGGGTACAATCCTCCACCAGAATCAAAAACAATACCAACTGTTACTGAACCTGATCAGCAACTGTTCAAAAAGCACAGACGAAGTTACCTTGGGCAAATTGCCCTATGTGTCTTGCACGTCCTTGGGCTACAGCTGGAGCCAACCAAAGCTCACATATAGGCATTAGCGGGAGTTTCTGTTGAAAACAGCCAGATGGAAGAAGATGGAAGGCCAAGATAATTTGGCTAGAAATGAAAGCTCTAACATTCATTTTGGAAGAATCATTCAGTATTTTCTGTCTGCCCTGACAAACCAAACGACAAGCCCTGCGGCAGAGTATGATGCACCCTGACTGCCACTGGCTTCACAAGGCGCATGCATGCACTCAAACAGCTGAAAGCTCAGGATTTAAGGACCTGCAACCAACCCATAGAAGACAAGCAAAGAAACCACTGCTGCTTCAAAGGATCATCATACCAGAGTCAAGATGCGAGCAACACTGCTTCCCATAGGAGATCCAGGGATTCGTTTTCTCAGAATTCGTGTAATACAGAGCATGCTGCCAACCTCCAAGCATTCAAAGAAAACTCTGAATTAAGTAACTACACAAGAGTTTGGTAAACGGCACACATAATGAGTTGGATGACAAGAGGTCAGCTTTAAATAGTTTTAAATAGAGGAAAAGAGTCCAAGTGTTACAAAATGAAATCTCATTTTGATCTGTTACATACATGCAGTAAGACCTCCTTGAAATCTGTTATGCAGTGCAACATGTATGAAATGTATATCGCCCAGGATGCTTTTCTCAAATATTTTAAGTTTTTCCTGAAAGGCAACATTCCTGATGCAGAAACTAACACTAAAAGAACATAGGTCTGTACATCCAGACATGCTGCTTTTAGCATTGCCTTAGCACAGAAGTGGTCCACAATGAGGGGCTCATTCAAACTGTGCAGTGGCCACAGACAGTTTTCTACATACAAAGTGTGAGCCCTGCAAAGCAATAAAGCTGAGCGGCTCTCAACACCAAGCAGAACCAACCCAGAGTCCACCCAAATCTGCACTGGCTAAGTCATGAGCTTTGGCTGTGTATCTGAACACAGGATGATGTTAGATATGGGCCTGAGCCACAAAGTGGCCTTACTCCCTGCTGGTTCACTACACAGTTGTGTCAGAAAAATCTAATTTGTTTACGTATACACCAAATCATACTATAAAAATCAAAACAGTGTAAACTATTCTTTTCACCAGATCCTTCCTTTTAAGGTATATGAACAGTTATAAATCTCTTCTGCTGAGATCAGTAATTAAATCGTGTCCATATTACTACATAGTCTTGGGTTTGCTTTCTTATCTTGTTTTTGTGAGATTGGTTTGGTCTGTGGCTAGGACTCATGGAAATACATTTATTTCGGCATTCTCTCAAGCAGCTCTAAAACTGCACAATTAGTTACAGACGTATTAAAATGGTAAGTAAAGGCAGGTGGTTATACCCATTTCAGTGAACCTATGTTGATGCGGACAAGCTGAGACTGACTCTGTATATGTATACATACACATCAAGCATACAATTTTTCTCAATCTACAATTTAATTCCTACTTAATTTCTACTTGTTTATGATTCTCTTGTTGGAAGTGCAATATTGGCCAACACTTACAATATTAAAGCTACAATGATGAAACATTTTAGTATCTGGAATGAAAACCAGCATTATTGTAAATCTATTTTGTAATTTAAACTTAACAATAAAAGTTACAAGACCACACACTCCTTTGCTCTGCCTTTTGGGAAATCACTGGTTTATATTACCTTACTGGGCACACACTTCATATTTGTGATCTCAGTTAAACAAGAGGCAGCCACCACAAAGTGTTAAATACAACAGCACACACATTATTTTTTAATTCTCTTTGTAGGGATAACAGTTCAACCTCTCTTGACTGTTACTGTGCTTCTTGTGCCAAACAGCATTCCTGAGCTGAGAGAGACTTTCCAAATTAAAGAAAACAAAAATCCCTTGCATGCCTGGAAGAATACATAGTCCAGGGATGAGGAAGGGGAAGGGAAATCATCTACAATTTAGAACAAATTTATTTACCGGAGGGAAAAATAGATATAAGATCTGAGACTTTCTGCTCTAATCCACTTTGTATATCCAAAATCTATTTGAAACATAGCCTGATGTGCTATCAAGTAGTCCATTTTCCCCTCTGCCCTGCTGCTCCCTGCATAAAGCCACTGCTGTTGTGCCGCACACCGTGCGGGTCTCCCCAGCCCTACAGCCCTGGAAATGCTGCTCCTGCTTAAAGATGATATGCAAAGCCCTTCTTCTGCACCCATTCGCTTATCAGAAAAAATACCTCGCTACTGAGCTGGATGGGCAAAACCAAGTCACTTTCAGCAGAAAATTATTATTTCCTTCATTTGGAGAAAATAACACTAAACAGCAGACCCTGCAAACACAGCGCTGTTTTCCAGTGAAATGGCAACTTTTCCTGCCAGTTCGGGGCCAGGGAGTGGGAGGCAGGATGCCTGACTGGAAAAGGTGAAAAGAAACAAACACTATGTACAGTACAAGTGTGCACACACACAAAAAGAAAAAAAGAAAGAATCCTACTTTGGATACTTGCAACAACAGCCCTGCATGATTCTGCCTCACGTTGTTAACGCTGAGCCTCGGAGAAGGCTCATGCTGGACTACATTTCCATCATTTGCTTGTTTAGCTGATTTTTTTTTATTATGTCTTTCTGGAGATCAGTAACATCTACAAGTGTTATAATTATGATGCAAAGTATCGCACACTTTACCTCAACACTGTACATATGTAGCTTTATGTATCTTCACCCTCCTGTTATACGTGCCCAATTAGTTACACCAGGCACTCCAATACAACAGGAATGTTTCCTATGCAGTTCCGTTTGCTAAATACCTTTGTGACAGTTTCTTGGCAAGAACTACAGCAGAGAGGTTAACATATGTTAAGAATACATACAGCAGGCATTCCTAGTTAGAATGCAAGTAAATAGGAAACATCACAGCAGTAGCATTTCCCATGCTCACCATCCAAGCGAGTTTGCTTCAGAAGTTCGAGTCAGATTTCAGCAGCAGAGCTTACCACTACAGAAAGGGATCTTTGCCCACATATTTATAGTCAAGAAGTTTGTTCATCAGTGATTCTGATCTATAATCTACCACTTCAGCCTCCTATTCTGGAGACACGGGTCTGAAACATAAAGTTACAGGTTGGGAGAGGTAAAAATGAATTCTACTTAAGAGTACAAGACTAAAATAAAAAAAAAAAAATCCTTTTTAACATAAGATCTGGAATTGCACAAAACCATATAGGTCTTCAGTTCTTCAAGGTATATAAAAGCACATGCTGTTTGCTTAGAAATTGCTTCTCTCAGTAGCACCAGGAAAAGCAAGGTTCAAGGTTTTTCTCCTGTTCTTGTCATGTCCATGTCCTTTCTCTTTCCACACCAGAAAGTGCTCGAGTTGTCCTCCCCAGCTGTTGTGGTTTAACCCCAGCCGGCTACTAAGCACCACACAGCCACTCGTTCGCTCCCCCCAGGTGGGAAGGGGGAGAGAATCAGAAGAGTAAAAGTGAGAAAACTCATGGGGTGAGATAAAGACAGTTTAACAGGTAAAGCAAAAGCCATGTGCGCAAGCAAAGCAAACCAAGGAATTCATTCACTCCTTCCCATCGGCAGGCAGGTGTTCAGCCATCTCCAGGAAAACAGGGCTTCATCATACGTAATGGTTACTTGCGAAGACAAAAGCCATCGCTCCAAATATCCCCCCCTTCCTTCTTCTTCCCCCAGTTTACATGCTGAGCATGACATCATATGGTATGGGGTATCCCACTGTCTCAGCTGTGTCCCCTCCCAGCTTCTTGTGCACCCCCAGCCTACTCACTGGTGGGTTGGGGTGAGAAGCAGAAAAGGCCTTGACTCTGTGCAAGTGCTGCTCAGCAGTAGCTAAAACATCCCTGTGTTATCAACGCTGTTCTCGGCACAAATCCAAAACACAGCCCCATACCAGCTAGTATGAAGAAAATTAACTCTATCCCAGCCCAAACCAGCACACCCACTGATGGGGCAGTAGCTCATAGGTGTCGGAGAGGCAGAAAGGCTTACAAAAGTAAGGGTTAGAGGCTTCTGGAAATACAAGTTTCTCTGGCCCCTGACAGCTGCCTGGAAGAAATCAGGCTAGGTGAAGGGTATGGGGAAGGGAGCCCTCAGCCTCATATGCAGTCATCAGAACCACCTGCTCATTCTTCTCATTCCAAACCCCTTGAAACTACTATAACCTTCCCCACAGTCTCATACACACAAACCCTGACAGCCCTTACTTTACCAGCATTGTGCAAACTACACTAACTCCTCCAAAATCCCCTTTCTCTTGGCTGCCACAGCAACAGACCCTCTCTCTATAGCTTCGTGCCTGTCTCCCAAATCCCTACAGACCCATTCCTAATCGATTTATGCCTCTAACTTCAGTCAATGTTTGCTCTGTCCATCTATTCCACTTACACCACAAATGTGAATTGTACTACCCTAGGGGCAGTAAGCCTTGAGCTGGCTTGGGGCCCTAGGTTCAATCTTTTGAGACAGGACTCTGCAGGTGAGACCCAACACATTTTGCTCAAAAGATACAGCTGTAAGTGATCATACTTAAGCCAAAATGAAAATTAAAATTAGAAATAATATATATTTCAAGTCTGCTACTCCGCATTCTTGGAATACTTACAGGTGATAATTTGTGACCCAACTGTGTTAAATACTGTGTCATGAGAAAAGATTAAATTAATACTGCCAGCATAGCAGAGAGCGATCTCAGTGAAATTTTTATAAGCATCACAGAAAAAAAGCAAACTTAAGGAAGGATTTGAAGGAGTTAATAAGATAGTGGAAGAAAACTAGAAGGTGCTTATCAGAAAACATAACAAGTGTGTGATAAACGAGGACATAAGAGGCCAATTAGAGGCCAGACTTAAAAATCTCAACAGCATGAGAGAATGATAGGTAAAGCAGGGATTGAACATGAAGGGTCTTTGAAATAAAGACAAGTGTCTTTTGTTTGGTACAGTTGTATTTTTCCCAGGTTGTCATTCTTGCATGTTTTATAAAACCTGGAATTTGCACTTTAGCAACAGAGTAAGTTAACTTATGAGATACCTAAGAGTGTTTGGATGGTGCCCAAGATGCAGAGGTTTCCTGGACCAATCAAACATTCTGTGGCACAGTGCATTCAGCTTTTTCTATGCAGCTTTTTATTTAAGTTGGAGCTTACATCCAGTTAACATAAAATTAATTGCTAATGCCAAAAGACCACATAGAACTTTTAAGGCTGAAATAGAGAGTTAGAATCGGAAAGTAGTCTGATAAGCATGTTAAGGTTAATATTTGTGAGGATCATGTGTAAAAAAACATACACAGGATGTTTCACCAAAAAAACCCCCAACTTTAACTAGAAGATTATATAAATGGGTACTCCTTAATCTTCACAGACTTCTGCTTTATTCTAGATTTCATACTGGAAGTGTAGTCTAGACAGATCAGATTGATTTCTTGTCGTTATCCATGCAAGCATAGAAAAGAAATGGATCTCTTGAGAAAATTCTAGGCCAGGCTTGCATTTTCCTGGACCACTCTGGAAAAACTAGGATCCTTTGCAAAAACATCAGGAAATGAGCAGAAAATGAATTATGACACAGAACTGCTCTTAATGTTTTCCAGAGTTTTCAGCTTTGTGATGGCATAACACTGGCATTCGGAACGGAAATTGGCTATTTCCACAGCTTTTCTCCATGACTCAACTTCTAACTTCTTACTCCAGGGGAAAAAAAAAAAAAAAAAAAAAAAAAAAACACCANAAACCTGACCAGAATTTTCAAAAACACCCACCAAGTCAACCCTTCCTTCTACATCGCTGATTGAGGCTACAGACACATGCTGACATAAACTTGCACCCATTACTATTAGGAGCAGTGTCATTCACCCCATTAGTCATCCCCACCTTTACACTGCTGCAAGCACTTGTGCAGCCACCCAGTGAATTGGATCAGAGCTAAAGCTACACAGATCTTTGGGAAGGGGAGGGAGGCAGATGATTTTTGTATTGCTATCACTCCCTGCATAGCCTCATACCCAAAGCCTGCTCACCCAACGTGCTCAGATGTTGTGGGGGTGGGAAGGGATGAGAGGGAGAGAAGCCACTTTCTTCTCACAATACATTTGGTCAGATTTTTTGGGAGCTTTTGGGAATGTGGATAGTGTAGCAGAGGCTGCATAAACCTCAACATCACCAAAAGATCACCAAGATAAACACAAATGCTGCTATTTCAGAAGAGGTATCCGACCTTGCTACCTAAGAGCTAGTTTAGTTATGACTACAGATAACTTGACTTTTTATGACCTGGTTGTATTAGTGTAACACATTGGGTCACAGGATAATAGCTCCCAAATAGCCATTTCTTTACTTATCCAGCTCCAGTGAACCTTTCATCCCCCTTGCCCAGTCTCCTTCCTTTATTCTTGTTACTCATTTCCAATCTTTTCCTTCGCTTCTCTAATAGAGTTAATAATTTCTGTTTTATCTCTCTTTCTGGATGCTAAATTTGTTTGGTTTTTTTTTTTCTCACCAGTATCTATTAGTTTGCTTCACCATCTATGTAAGTCCCTCTAGTGCTTATTTTACCTTCCTTTAAACTCTCCCCATGCACTTGTTCGTTGCTCCCTACTCCCCCATTCCTCCTCTCCAGCTCTTCTCTGCAGATCTGTCTCTTGCTGCTTTTTTCTCTAGCTACCACACAAACAAGTGATCTGCGAACAGAATGTTCCATGGTATTTTCCTGCTAGTATATATCATCTATTCTCAACATTGAAGGCTGATGCCAAAAATGAAATAGTTCTACCAGACCGGACAAAATACACTTAACTGATAAATTCAGGTTTAGGTCAGGTCCACTGTTTGATGAAGAGTATTTATTTGATATTCAGTAAACTCTCCTTAGGAGACCTATGACAGACATTATATTTCTTCTCCCTTCAATAGCAACAGGATGTAAAATATAACAGTACAAACAAAATGAAGAATAGCATCTTAATTTCAGGTCACTGAATGGTCTATTCACTAATAAATATTTTCCTGTGGTAACAAATAGTATAATCTCTCTATAATTCTTAATTGATTCCGCTAACTAATGTTACAGTAAAATGTGTAAAAATATCATTAACTATGTTTCTCCAAAAGGCAATTAGTAAATATAGCAAGGAGGTTTTTTAGTACTTCAAAGTATGCTAAGCAGAGTGTTAACCACACATAGGCAACTCCACAGCACTGCCCAGTGAGCACTATCGACTTCCTAGTCTTCTACGCTATCTTGAAGCTGTGTTAATTAATGTGAGAGATCCATTAATAAAAACGAAAGTAGCAAGAGCCACCACAACATTAAGGGTGAATAAAGCAAAACAGCACTGTGACATTCCCATCGCAGCACTGCACTTGTGACTCACCATGGCAGCATCGCTGTGCACGCACCGAGCGACGTCACAAACCTGGCGTCACTCCGGGGATGCTCCGTGAGCTGAACAGTGTGGTTGTGATCACTGCCCTCCTCCCCACCGCTTCCAGCTACTCTAGGGAATTATCTCAACATTGTGCCACAGTCTCACTTTGGAAACTGAAGTGTTTGTTCCAGCTCTCCCGTGGATTTCTGAAACACAAAGCAGGATTCCCAGTCGCAGATCTTGAGATCTTGATTTTACAAGTTGAGCAGAACTGCCACCCAAGTAATTTTCAGGTTGTTTTTTTTTTAATATCTCTCCCCCCTGCTCCCCCCCCCGCAATACCCTGTATGTTTGCTCATCCATACAGATACACACGCTCTTGTTTCAGAAGTTAGTCTTCCACCTCCTACTACAGGCAGAGTGCACCAGGGACAAAACTGGTAAGCCAGAAGAACTGAAGACTGTGCACTGACCTCCAATGCTTTTAAAGAACTGGGGCATCGCCTTGTCTTTTCTATTCATACCCCGTTCAACATTTACAAGTCTTGGAACAAAAATCTAATAGCCGTCTCCTAGGCACTTGCTGTATGTCATCACTTCTTTTTCCTGTTCAAGTTCACTGATCCAAGTTTTCCCAAAATTGTAAAGGCCTTCAGAAATATCCTCTAGTACAAAACAGGCAAGAGATGCTTCAACCATAGTGGGAAAAATTCAGATTTGTCGACCAGATCATTCAGCGGTCACCATCCTGTCCCATTCTAGTCTAGCAGGCTACTAAACAGACAACAGCTGTATTCAACTCATTTGCAGCCTAACTGGTTATTTCATGTTTTTGTTTATTTTGTTCTCCTTTTGTACTTGTTTCAGGTTGGACTACACGGATCTCATCTGCATGTGAGTAAACTAAACAACTTACCCACAAGCTTTGTTGCAGGCATGCAGAGATTCCCATGGGGAACTAGTACCTAGATGTCTTAGAACAGGGGGCCGTTCTCAGGGTAGGTGGTGCCACTGTGTTTATAGTGAGATGCCTGAGTATCCTCTACAGCATCTGCAGCACTACTCCCATAGTCCTATTTTCTAACAAAGCGTAATGTCCTGTCAGAATGACTAAAGCATGAAAGAGCTCAGACAAACTTAGCATCATTTCAATTCATGTTATATTCCTGATTTGCTTCTTTCCCATTTAAGAAGATAGAGGGACAAACCTTAACATTCAAGCCAGGCTTTTCAGAGAATACAGAAGGAGGGTTTGCTACCGGAACATTTGTTGGAGAGAATTCTGAACTAGTTATGTAACTTAGTAATTAATTACTACAGCAATCTAATCAAACTTAACTACTAAGCTTAATAAATTAGATAAGAGGAGAAGAAACAGTATTTTATGTGTATTACCATCTGCTGAGTCAAAGTGAATTTCTGACAGAATACATATTTTTATAGTAAAATGTTAAGCTATGTAGTCCCTTTGGGGTTACATGAAGAAGTGCTTTTTGGCTAGAAGAGCCAGATCCCTTCCACCTACCTGTGTAAAACCACTGCAAGTTACACAGGGAGCTGTACTAACTTCTAGCATGATGTGTGGATTTATCCTAAATTGTGATCCAGATATGAGCCAGTTTTCATGAATTTCAGGAAACAAAACTCCTGATGAGTACCAAAGCTTCCTCTCCCTGGAGTCTAACTGAAGGAAAATAGCTGAACCTGAGTGTTGATTCATTTAGACAGGACAGCTGGCCTCATTACTTTAAACAAACTCAGAAGCAAGAAGGGGGAGAGACAGAAGGGCCTCTCTCTCGAGCCTCCTACTGTCTATGAGCCAGCACATGGACCTCTGGCAGGCAAAAACTTGGGGACAAAGTTTGCTGTGCAGATTTTTAATACTGTTAACTATCAGCAGATATATATGCACTGAGGATCTGCATTCCATTAAATTTGTTTTGAAATATAGCCTGTAAATAAAACTAGAATGCCAGAGGTTCTTTCAGTTGGACTCCTGGTGAATACTTCTCTCAAGCTGCACTGACCTCAAGGTCTTTCACAGTCCTTTCTTTAAAAAGAAAATAAATTAAATTATTCTCCCACATGGTGAGCCCAGCAACTCAGACGCTAATCCCCCAAGCTCACATCAGCCCATTCACAACACATCAAAGCATGGATCTTTTTTCGCTCTCTAGAAAACATTCAAGCAAGTGGAAGAGCTAATACACACCTTTTTTTTTGTGTCAATCAAAATGTAAAACATTAAAAGAGACATTTGAAGAGTGGCAAAAAACAGTCTGCTTCTTACATAGTTAACAACTGAGGAGACAAAAAAACCCAAATTCTGCAATGCTGCAAACTACTACTGTTGTTAAAGTACTACTGTAATATATACCCCAAGCAGTGGGAATCATATGGAATTTCTGTACGCACACTGCTATAAAATTCCAAAGCGCAAATGTTTCGCAAGCTGTTTTTCCAGTAACTTTCCTGAAGTGCCTGATGCACAGCAACTAAAGGTTAACCAGGCCTGCAAGGAGGCTCAGGGCAGAAGGTGCATTCTGCAGCTGACATGAGGACTAATAGTCAAACCATCAACAACGTAGTTACAGCTAACTGGTTTTCATTTAGAAGCGTGTTTTTGCTTCCTTTCCTCTCAGTGCCCTTTAGCAAGTTGGAAGCCAGGCTGTTCTTTTTATTGCTGTGTGCTACAAAGAACACTTACAGTTAATGTGAACACACAAAGCATGGCTCCTTACTGAATATTTACTGTTATTGAGAAAGGAGATTTTGTCACACTACAGATCTCTAAGGAGCTTTGCTAGAAAAAGAGATGTGAAGAGTTTTATACGTAAGCAAACGCAGCAACTTACGTAACTGCAAATAGTAATAGATTGGAGAGACTCCAGTTCTCAACAGCTTGAATCCAATACTTAAGTTTCACTGCTTTTCTACTGTAGAGCAGGGCTCAGTCAAAGAATTAAACACCAGTTTACAGAATATCTCATTTAGCTACAACAAGTTGTCTTCATTTTCTAAGATATGTATTAAGCACTAAAATCAGAATCATATTAAGAGGGAGGCATGCATCACACATTTTCTAAATACAACTAAGAAATAGTGCTAACGACAGTTAAAACCTCTTGGTTGGATTTTTTTATCTGCATAAAAAATTATGGCTATTGGACATTAATACAGGAACAAAACAATGTAATTTAAGTAGCTACAGTCATCAGGGGTGATAGGTTTTTTTAAAGGAATATAAGTTCCATCTCAAGGTTTCCTGGAGATGGAAAGAGATGGAAGCTTCTTGGTATGTAGAAGCAGAGGTATGAAGGCTCTCAGCAACTTCATGAGCATTCGCAAAAAGCAAGTAGAAAATATTTGTCACTTAAACTCACAGAGGAGACTTAAGTATATTAGATAACGTAAAGGAAGGGAGAAAGGAGGAGGTATCAAAAATGGTAAACATCACTACCACTATTATTAACTTGCAACAGACCAAGGTGAACATAATACTTTCAGAAGGTCAACTATTAACAATACCCTGTGTCCTGGCAGCAGAAATACATATGTTCTTTTACCAGTAAAGAAAAAATGCCAAGCTTTAGAGAAACTATGGAGGTAAAAGGACATATTGGTTATTATCCTCCAATAATTTTCTGATACTCTTCCAATGATAATACTGCATTAAAAAAAGCCCTTACACTAAGCTTAGCATATTATTATATCTGCTGAGATGTATAATATTCTGTGGAAATTATTTAACTGTTTTTTGCTTACATTCAACGTAAACAAGCTTGTTATCTTTTTGGCCATTTGAAGTCAAGCACCTTTAAGTCAAGAAGTTTGCCTTGACCTGTTCACGTCAATTTTCATGACCACCTTGCAAGCTCGAAGTGGCTACTTAAGTCTGCAAAACAGGGCTGGTACTGGTTACACTAGTTTGCAAAATAGGGCTGGTTGCAAAATAAGCAGTACTAGTGCTGTTGTGGCATACATAACGCAACACACTTCTAAATAAGAACAGCATGGCTGGTGTAACTGATGCAGTTAATTAAGCCATTAATTTCCCCAAGCATTTGACAAGAAAGACCTGTATTTACTGAGACACTCCAAAGCCACAGTCTTGCAATGTTTTTAAGTAAATACTGACTGCATTATTGTTGGAAAAGAAGTACCATCTACCTAAGCCAAAATTATACTTAAGGACCAGATCGACAGCACGGTGAAGTTAATTGTTTGCCATGATTGCAATGGACCTTGCATAAAGGAAACTGCCATGTCTTTACTGCACGGTACTAATGTGGACAACTTGTGTTTCCCTAACATTCTCACTCCTCCCCACTGCCATATGCTCCAAACACGCACTCCAGTAACTTTGCTCTCAGAGATGAAATGCTTCCAATATTCGAATGTTTAATTGTCAACTGTATGTCCCAATTACCTGCTAGACTCATTAAGCCCTTGCTTTTCTTTTTAGAGTGAACAGAATTTAAAGGTACAGGTCGTTCAGCCCTATCTTGAAAATACACCCCAGACTGGAAACGTGAAATTGTTGGAGACACTTGTGAAGAGCCTCTATCCATCAGGAAACTGAAAAACAATGCTGTTTTCATGAAGATTTTTCTCTTCCTACTTTTGTTTTGACTCTCAGTACTTAGAAGAATCCTTTGAAAAATTCAGAATGAAGATGTCAGCTAAAAGATATTTCAGCAGACATCAGGTGGTGCTTTGCCAACACGGGCAGCAAGTCTACAGGATTTTCTGAGTCTGCACTGCAGAAAGCAAAACATGCTTTTTGAGATAGATAGTACTTCACAAACATCTAGCAGCCTGTACAGAGGAACACAAATAGTGACAATGCAGTGTGCATGCAGAAATTATGGTTTTTGCTTCCCTCTTAAATAGATATCCCTGGTTTTGTATCCGTCACTGAATAATTTTCACAACACTAAGCCTTTGCTGCCTTATTTTCTTTGAGCCAGTCTTTTTTAACCAGAGCTTTCTTTAACAGCTGTGCTTTTTGTTTTGTTTTGGAGTTAAAGGCAAGACAACAGTGAAATCACTGCGGGGGAAAAAAAAAAAATTCAGGCAAGTTACCAGTGACTAATAAAAAAAAAAAAAAAAAAAAAAAAATT
>VYZW01023091.1:39962-55916 GCA_013401315.1 Balaeniceps rex
CAAACCAGTCTCAAAATCCTTGACAGATAAACATTTTTTCCTCTTTTCCAAATAAAATTTCTAGATTAAAAAAAGACCTATCTTATAAAACCCTAGGTAGCATTTATATGCCTGATACATTATTTATGGCAGTTCTTACCAAATTGTATGTCTATGTCTCTGAACAGAAAAATAAACAGAACGACTAAGAGAGGCAAGGAATCAGCAAGTTTTATATGCTTCTTGGCTGGAAGTGAAATACCCAACCAGAGGTTTCTTATCGGCCTTAATTCATATACAAAACAATAAATCCTTCAGAGTATCACTAGAGGAAGTCATTCTTAAAAAATAACTTCTTAATACTGTACAGGTCAAAATTATAAGATGATTTTCCTGTAGCAGGAAGTAAGTATTTGGTATTTGTTATGGAACAGTGGAGACTGGAAGATTTGTTTTCAAGATTACTGTTGATTATCACAATAAATGTTTCAATGTATCTTTTCTGAATAAAAGGGATAAATGTCTGCAGTACTAACAATCCTAAACTTAGTAGAAATAACTGAGTATAAGGGGACATATTAACTCTAACGACTAATTTAATGATTATTTTAATTAAGACTGATTTGACTATTTTGGACAGGAAATACTAATCAAGACCTGAAGCACCCACAACAAGTAATACCTAGAACCCTGATCCTCTTACTATGTCATAAATTTTACAAAATCATCCATTAACACATACTACATGTTTAAATTAAGTTATATGCAGAGAGTTTGAAGAATCATGACCCTGCTGCACAAGTGCAAAGGCTAGGCTATTTGAAGACAAAAATATACTGAACAAAAGCACAGCTCAAACAGGTCTGCTCAGTGCGCAAAAGGAGTGCTTAACTGCATAAGGTGCTAGGCGTGCACCTCTGCATACTTAACTTAATTTCTGCATATGTTTTGTTTTAGTAGCTTTGGACTGATAACAGGTACAAAAGTAAAACAAAACCATTACCTCCCAGTTCCACTCCTAGCTGATTAGCAATATATTAATTTTATATGCACTGCTGTTGAGTTTTTATATTAGGGTACAGTTCAGTGATTCTGTAGAGGTTTAATGATTTTTATTGCAACATAAAAGTGCAATAACAATGCACAATGAGTTCTAATTAGTACTAATGAACTAAAAAACTCAACAGGTTGTGGCTTTTTCCATAGTAAATTCAAGCTTAAAAACTATTTGGACTCTTATAAATTAAAAGGGTCTTCCAAACATAGTAGAAAAAAACCAGCAGATGGGGTCAGTTCTACAAAGCAGTTACTCTAAGGAGAAATGCCTTTATAAAATCGACTGTGTCCAAACATTTCAGAACATAGTTAACTCTTGCCAAGTCCCTATGTTCATCAAAAGCTTTTAAAAAAAATTCCAAGTGCATTTACAAAAAAGAAATTCTTAAGGGTCGGGGTATGGCAAATCATAAATAGTTGCACTACAGGATCAGAGAATAAAACATCATACAATTTTCCCATCTCTGCGCAGGTGCCAACTTCACACCAAATCCTTTTCATCTCTGAAAAAACAGAGAAAGTGGGTGGTTTTTCTGGTGCTAGTGAGTGAATCAGCTGAAACCCACATATGCAGTATTCGGGATTGAAGAAGCAGCTGCTGTTTACCTCAAATGGAGAAGGAAGATGCAATCTAGTTGGATGATAGGTAGGTATGTGGCAGAAGCTGTACCTCCCTTCAAGCTTTGTTACCCTCTAAACCTGAGCTCATGTCTCCAGCCTCTATTTATACCACACGTCAGGAGGACAAAAGCTAAAGGTGAGCGAGCACCTCCAGAACATGTTAAAATTTGTGTAAATAGTTCCCCTTCCTCAGGAGGGATGTGGGTGGCAGGAAGTGGGGATGACAAGGAAATCACCTCTACGAGCCCTGAATACACAGTATGATTTGAGACTTAAAGAATCCCAAACAGTTGTTTACCAGATTTAGTATACTGAGGAACTTTGATATTTGTGCTGCTCCTTTTCACTGACAGATCTGATTTCTGAGTACAGTGGTAGGAAGCTGAACCTCTAGTGTTAAGCCATCAAGGACTCACACCACAGTAGCATTTTATCAAGCACACAACTACACACCAACACGACACATCTAACCAATATCAACAGCGGGAATTAATTTTCTGTTCAATTTACATACACAGAAATCCACATATACAATCTGCAGCCAAATTAGCAAGGCGAAAACCTGCTTTATTCCTTCAACATTAATAACACTCACATAAAAATGTGGAAGCAGAGACTTCAGTATCCATCTAGAACAAGTTTCTACAAATTCAGGGCAACAGAGAAGACTATTTGCCACTACCTTTTCCCAACAGGCTAAGATACAGAACCGCACACTGTTACCCTGAACTAAGAGCCACTGAGGTGTAGCAAGTTTGTCTCTGGCACAAATCAACACAACTTCCTTTGGGAAACTTCCTAAAGCAGCACCCCCAGTAAGGTTCCTTTTCAAGTAGCATCTACCATCAGAAACCAGGGCTTGTCCCTGATACTTCCCTGTCCATGATTTCCTCAAGAAAATTCTTTCTCTTCCTCCTCAGCATCTCTTTTCTCACCAACCACAGTAGGCAAAGGTTTCCGATTCCTCCAGCATACTTTGTTCTTGAAAAATAGCATCCTACAACTAATCTCCCAATTCCATCACTGCCTAAAGAACAACTTCTCTAAGAACATGCTTACATGAAATTTCTTGGGGAAAATTTAATCTCTCCACAAGTGTGTGTGATGTCTCAACACCACCTTTCCTAGGCATAGCTGTTAAGTCTAATTGAACTTGTTATACTCCCATGAAATTTCTCTAACAGCACAAAGTTTATGTGTCACACCCGTTGCTTCTTGCTGCTATGGTTCTCAAACATTTATGAACCAATCCTCGTGATACTGCTTTGTGGGAGACAAATAGTCTAATTCCTATTTGGTTTATACTAAGAAATTAAGACACTGAAAGGGACAAGAATCATTCAAGGCTACACTGCATGTCAGTAGCAGGGAATACAACTCCAGTGCCCTGATGCCCTAGTTCTATTCTATAAACTTTATAGTATGTGTTAAATAGCTCTTGCACAATAGACACAGAATATTTCTCACCAGCTACAGCCAGAAAGATTTGGCTTTTTTTTCCTGTTCAAATTACACTAAGAAATTTTAAACTTCTCTCTAGAGCCTTACTCAGAATTTAGTGAGTAACATTATTTTTTGCCTAAGTTTCCTCCTTCCATTTTACCCAGAATTAATCCTTTCTACTTTATTGCTGAGTCACTGATAGTGACTCATCTACTACAAAATTTCTCTGCATTTCCCTTTATTTTCTCTTTTCCTAGCCCAGGCCTTATATTTTCCTGTCTACAGGTCCTTCTGTCTTCTTAAGGTCATGGACGTACATCCATGAAAATTCACACATCTAATTCTACTGAAGAAGCATACCATGTACTCTGAAGGTGAAAAGCAACAAGCACATTTTAGGTCTTAAAGCTTATGAGTTTTTAAACTGTCACACTTTTACCCTTTCACTGATGAATACATAAAAAATGAGTAACAAAAGCACTGGTAATGCCTGAAATGAAGGGGAGCAGCTAATAAAGATGGTGTCACCCATCACAGAGCCAGTGACAAGAGGAATTAAATTTAAATTTAGTTTTATTTAATTAAATTTAATTTAGTCCTAAAAATAAAGTTCCTAAGTTTATATAGAAAGCTGCATTTTCTGATACTGTCTTGGGCCATTTGGCTATGGTCTCTAGACAGTGGACACAGGACACAGTCACAACATCGCACAAGGAGCCTTCACGACCCTCCTGCAATGTCACCATTCCCTGTTCTTACACACTCATCTGGTGCAGGGGGACAGTGTGTCCCCTGCACACTGGGAAAATACCCAGTGGGATAAAGGATACCATCTCTGAGTGGTGCTGCCTGGAGGTAACGTTTGCCATTTGCAAGTTAAATCAGGGGAACCTGAGAGGACACAAATAGTTTGCTTCTACTTTATAGATTATCCTCTCCAACTCAGAGTGAAGACCTCTGATCAGCCATTTAAGACATTGTTTCTACCAGCTCAGTATGTGTCTGTCTTTAGTGCAGAACCCCCCTGCCCAGCTCATCAGAACTTCTGTCTTCTCCAGGTGTCATGGTTTAGCCCCAGTCAGCAACCAAGCACCACACAGCCGCTCGCTCACCCTCCCCCTGCCCTCAGTGGGATGGGGGAAAGAATCAAAAGGGCAAAGGAAAACTCACAGGTTGAGATAAACACAGTTTAATAATTGAAATAAAATAATAATAATAATAGTAATAAAATTGCAATGAAAAGGAGAACGAGAGAGAGAGAAACAAAACCCAGAAAAAAAACAAATGATGCAACCGCTCACCACCTGCCGACCGACACCCAGCCAGTCCCGGAGCAGCCATCGCTGCCCCCCNGGCCATTTGGCTATGGTCTCTAGACAGTGGACACAGGACACAGTCACAACATCGCACAAGGAGCCTTCACGACCCTCCTGCAATGTCACCATTCCCTGTTCTTACACACTCATCTGGTGCAGGGGGACAGTGTGTCCCCTGCACACTGGGAAAATACCCAGTGGGATAAAGGATACCATCTCTGAGTGGTGCTGCCTGGAGGTAACGTTTGCCATTTGCAAGTTAAATCAGGGGAACCTGAGAGGACACAAATAGTTTGCTTCTACTTTATAGATTATCCTCTCCAACTCAGAGTGAAGACCTCTGATCAGCCATTTAAGACATTGTTTCTACCAGCTCAGTATGTGTCTGTCTTTAGTGCAGAACCCCCCTGCCCAGCTCATCAGAACTTCTGTCTTCTCCAGGTGTCATGGTTTAGCCCCAGTCAGCAACCAAGCACCACACAGCCGCTCGCTCACCCTCCCCCTGCCCTCAGTGGGATGGGGGAAAGAATCAAAAGGGCAAAGGAAAACTCACAGGTTGAGATAAACACAGTTTAATAATTGAAATAAAATAATAATAATAATAGTAATAAAATTGCAATGAAAAGGAGAACGAGAGAGAGAGAAACAAAACCCAGAAAAAAAACAAATGATGCAACCGCTCACCACCTGCCGACCGACACCCAGCCAGTCCCGGAGCAGCCATCGCTGCCCCCCGGCCAACTCCCCCCAGTTTTACTGAGCACGACATCATATGGTATGGAATAGCCCTTTGGCCAGTTTGGGTCAGCTGTCCTGGCTGTGCCCCCTCCCAGTTTCTTGTGCACCTGGCAGAGCATGGGAAGCTGAAAAAGAAAGTCTTTGACTGGTGTAAGCACTACTTAGCAACAACTAAAACATCAGCGTGTTATCAGCATTCTTCTCCTACTAAATCCAAAACACAGCACTATGCCAGCTACTAGGAAGAAAATTAACTCTAACCCAACCAAAACCAGGACACCAGGGTACTTTTCACAAGTGAGACCATTTTAACTATGATCATTTAACTATCATATTTTCTCAACAGTGATTTTGACATCTGTATAAGGAGAGCATAGCAGAAATTGAAAGCAATTTTCAATGGCCTTTCAAAAACATAGACTTTTAAAAACCTGAAAGATTGTTAGGATTCATCCCCAAATGGAAAAACAGGAGTCTGGGTGGCAGGCATCTAGGCAGGAGAGAATGGGTTATGAAATGCCATCTCTGAGCTGAGTTGGGAAAGTTTCTTGTGTACCCAGTACGTACAAGATTAATTGGCCCAAAAAAATAATTACTCAAACCCAGCATAAGGAAAAAATCCCACACTCCCACCTCATCATTTCCGCTAGTCTTATTTGCCCATTTCCCTCAGTTGCTGTTACTCACTCTTCCTCCTTGCCATACTAGTCATCTTATGATTGACTTTTAAGAATGCTTTTTCTATTTCTCTGACGAAACATTCACTCCCTCTCCCTTCCTGTATCTATTTACCAGAAACATTTCTTTTCCTCATTGTGCTTTTACTTGTTAACTATTTTCTTTTTCAGTAGTCCATTTTCTTAATTGCATTTTTAATTGTCTGTATAACATTGTAGGGAACTCTCTAAAGCGCAGTCTCTGAAAACACAATAGGAATCTCTGCGTGAAGAACATCACATAAAAACATACATTATCACCACTTACCTTTCAGTGAAACTACCTCACACTTGTCCAGTCACCACAGTAGTCATCATTTTACCACTGATTCAGTTGACTAATAGTCCCACAGAATGCAATCTTAGACAAGAATAGAGCAGGAGGCTGTATGACTAATACCCCTGACCACTTTAATCTCCTTGTCTTTTTCCCTGTTCCATTTTTGTTGCAGCCTGGTGGCATAATAGTTTATCGACGGAGGAATCTGCTAACCATGTTTCTTAACTGATACTGAGAGAGAAGAGTAGGCTGCAAAATACCTCAACTGTGTAAATTTTCTTCCTTAAAGGTTACAGTGCTCCTTTCCCCCAGAAATGGCTGCATGAAATCAAGTAATCTTAAAGCCAAAATTTTTTTGAGACTATATATACACAAATAAACTGTATTTAAGTGAAATAACTTTTTTGTTAACTATATATTCTGTCTTGTTAACTAAGATAAAGTCTTGTCATATTATTTATAGGGAAAATGGCAGCTTTTATCTCACCATGACTCAGTTTATAACAATTATCTACCGACTATACACAATTCCAATATTTTCCCCTGTTCATATGCTTCCCTGACCAGATTCTCCAAATATTTCCTGGGAGAGGAAAAAGAGGGGGAAAAAAAAAAAAAAAAAGGGAAACGTACAAGGCTAGCAAGCTAAAGCTGTTTTCCAGCAGATGGTGAAACAGGGGACAGAAAACACTTGGCAGTAACAAATGGCTTCCTTCTTAGAGTTTTACCATCTAGTTCAGATATCTTTTCAGAACTGTCCTGGCAGCAGTGTAAGGGGTCAGATTTCTTGGTGAAGTCCCTAACTTATGGAAAAAGGCCTGAGTTATGGGAGGAGGTTCAGGCCTTCTGGCCCTTGCACATTTACACAGAATCATTCAGGTGCAAACAGGAACCATTAACACAGGAGGAATTACATCCCTTGCAAACACTTTCAAACTGTCAAAGAGTGGAAATAGTGTAACAAGAGCTATAAAGGTCAATGTGAAAGGGCAAGGGCAAGAAAGTAATTTCCTTTTTTAGAAGTTTAAGACTCCAGTCATACAGTCAAATATCAGCCAAACGTCTTGACTTTTTTTTTTTTTAAAGATGGGATTGTTAATCTTTTGTTAAGATATAAAAACAGTGAAGAGCCTAAGGATCAGCCAACAAAGATCTCAGCAATTAACAATAACTTAAACTAAGTCTGACGAACTGTAAAGACTGTGACCATTTCTAGCTCAAGCAGTTTTACATCAAGAGGTGCAAGCAAACCTTCTGGAAGAGCAATAGGATCGTTTCAGTCTCTTACTGTGTGAAGTACTTTAAAACAGTACTTCTTCCAAGTGGCTGGCAAATTGCTGATGTGCAGAGAGGCTGCATCGCACTCAGTAATGACTCCACCTTATTCTTAGCTGGTTTTGCAGATATCCCGAGCTAATCTTTTTGTTGAAAAGCCAGGACAATTTTATAGTTAGCTGAAGATAAGGAGAAGCAGTCTCAAAACTGCTAATACAAGCAGAGCTGTCAATTGCTAACTATTTCACCAGGAAACTGCAGTGAGAGAAAAGCACTGCAGAGGAGAAAGAGGAAGCAATGTGTTTAGGGAGGCAACATAACATGGGAAAAAGTAAATGAAGGAGCAGATAGAAAGTATAAATGGATGAGAACAAGTCTTTCTGAAAAAGCATCATTTTTCCAATAAATTGTTTGCAAGCTGCAGTGCAACTGGAAGAATGAGAGAGAGAGACTATCTCCCTCTACTTTAACACAATCTATATTCCCAGGACTCGGAGATGTCTTTCTGCAAAGGACTGTGCCACCTTGGTTTCTTTGGGTCAAGTGACTGAGGATATATGCTAACACACACTCAAAACAGCTCTGGTTTGCTGCTTGAGGGTAGATGTCTTCCATTAACTCTGAAGAATCCAATATGTATGTTTCAATAAACAGATGAAAACACACAAACATCAACAAATGAAACAATTTGTTTTCCCTTCAGAGTTTTCTACATTTCAACACCCTAATGCCCCCCTCCTAGAATTTTAACAATTGAGCTCAGGCAAAATGCTCTCATTTTCCTTCTAAAGCTTTCCTTTCTCCTTTAATTTACTGATAAATTTATGTTCTCCTCCTCTTTCACAAAAACACCTTAATGGTATTTGATCTATGAGAGATGATATGTTTTAACATATCTATAGTTAAAATACTGAGCAGTCATGAGTAATTATCATCCTTTCAATGCTTAGAATACTAAGCATTTGTAGTGCATACAGTCTTTTACTCAAGTATTTCAAAACGTTTTACAGGCATTAACGTAACGAAGGCAAATGACAGAGCTGTTGGTAAACAGAGGCACATGGATGACTTGGTTAAGATTTCATCAAAAGTAGCAGCAAAAACAAGGATAAAATCCAAGCATCTCAAGTCCACTCCGTCTAGCATAACACACTGTGAAGCAGTTTGTATGAACAACATATAATACTATTTGATATATTTGTTTCAACAGAACAAATTGTCTCTGAGGATCAAAGATGTTAGCATCATCTTACCACTCTGCTACAGTTCATCTTGATTCAGGACATCAAATACTATGAGTTTGGACTGTTTAAACAAGCTTTGTTAAAAGGTATCTTTCTAGGAGATTAAAAAAAAAATGGTTGATGTATTTAAAATATTACTTCATTTTACAACATATTCCATTATCCTGTTGATGGGGAAGATTTGCACAGGGTAACCCTCCTGTCTTCAAAAGGTGTCCTTTGACTATCATTTGATAAAGTGATATTAAAGATTATGAAAAGTGTGCTTTCTAAGGAAACACAAAATTAACTAGGATGAAGTGGAACTGTTAAAATCTGAGCTTACTTCATTTCAGTCAGTTACAGAGAGAAAAAAACAGATTTAGAGCAGCTTTTGGCTGCGGTGGTGATGCCTATTTCCTTATGCTGAAATGCTGGCATAGCCTGAAACTTTTTCAGATAAGAAAGTTACAAAAGGAAAAGCTATGAATGCCAGCTAAAAAAGGAGAGGGAAAGAAGAGAAATGAGAGGTAAAAAGAAGACAGAGTAACATAATAACACAATGGAGAGGAGGATCTATCTTTCTTTAGCCAAATTAGGCCTAATTTCTAACATTCGCTTTTTCCCCCCCACATTTCTCAGGATTTCATTATGTTCCCATTTACCACTCACAAAACCAACATATACTTGCATAATATCAATAAACCTTTTAGGCTGGACTGATACAGCCAGTCTGTCATCCATCTGTACCTGCTAACATTTATTATTATATACAGCTATAATATTTTATGAGGCTTTGTGGTTTTCCAGTAACTGTGTTACTAATTGGGACAGGTCCCGGCAAGGCCCCCTGCATTACAACATGTATGTAAATGCCGCACAAGAGAAAGTACTGAAAACACAGAATTCCTTCTTCTCCCTCTGCTTTGAACATCAATCTTAAGGCTGATTAACAAGAGCTGGATGCATTGATTTGACTTCTGAGAGCACTCAGGAGAAATTGAAGGCTTGGATGCTATTCACACAAATAAAGTTACATTTGCAAGAGCTGCTATTTTCTCTGCCATGGAACGTTTGCCAGAAGAACAATCATTACTTTATAAGCTGTTTTCAAGTCACCAACTATGAGTTATAAAAGATCATTTTCAATATTTAGTTCCCAGTGTTAAGATGTTTACACCATAGGCTAGACAAAGATGCAGGAGAACACAACTATAACTAACCACAGACAAAGGGCATGCTGTCCGCGGTAACCTCCTTTGCCGCAGTTTCTCTAGCTGTAAAACTTTAACATTGGTACCAACAGTCTTTGTAAATCATAACCTGCTGAAAAACAAGACACAAGTAGACGTTATTACCATTACAGCATCTAAAACTAAGCATACGATGGATCTTTAAAGCTTAGGGGGAAAAAAAAAATCAAATTTGCAATACTTGATATTAGTGATATAGAAAGATGTTTATTTTATAATTTAATAAAAGTCTTTTGGATTTAAATGAAGATCTACAGAACTCTATCACTGCATGAGAAGTAAAAATAAATTTACAGTCCAGTAAAGTGCAAAAATAAACTACATTCAACCAAGCAAAACATCATGGTTTTTTTTTCAACTGCTGTCATTTTTGGTGGTTACCACCCTATAATTAAAAATTATACCATATACTAGTAATTATAGTAACTATAATTATTTATAGTTATACTAACTGCTCAGACAACCCAAGAGAGAGTATTTTCCTGTCCTCCCAGTAAGTGGACTATGTTAAATTTGTTTGGCAAGCAGTTTGAAGCTAAAGATAACTAAAACTAGAGACACTAATTGATTGAGAATACTATTTATATAATATTATTTATATTAGTAAGAGCTAAGGGTATCTGGTCTAGATGTAATCTGTATTTGGATATGGGCTGAAGCAATCACAGAAGCATTAGCTGCTAGAGTGAGGTTCAGGAAGACTAGTTGGCTTAGCTTCTGTTCCCAGAAAAGTACTGGAACAAATAATGAAACACACTATTTATAAGCTGTTATACGAACACAAAAAAAGATTAACTGTCCTGGTTTTGGCTGGGTTAGAGTTAATTTTCTTCCTAGTAGCTGGCATAGTGCTGTGTTTTGGATTTAGTAGGAGAAGAATGCTGATAACACACTGATGTTTTAGTTGTTGCCAAGTAGTGCTTACACCAGTCAAGGACTTTCTTTTTCAGCTTCCCATGCTCTGCCAGGTGCACAAGAAACTGGGAGGGGGCACAGCCAAGATAGTTGATCCAAACTGACCAAAGGGCTATTCCATACCATATGATGTCATGCTCAGTATAGAAACTGGGGGGAGTTGGCCAGAGGGCAGCGATGGCGGCTCAGGGACTGGCTGGGCATCGGTCAGCGGGTGGTGAGCGGTTGCATCACTTGTTTTTTTCTGGGTTTTGTTTCTCTCTCTCTCGTTCTCCTTTTCATTGCAATTTTATTACTATCATTATTATTATTATTCTATTTCATTTATTAAACTGTTTTTATCTCAACCTGAGAGTTTTCTTTTGCCCTTCCAATTCTCTCCCCCATCCCACCAGGGAGGGGGAGCGAGCAGCTGTGTGGTGCTCAGTTGCCAACTGGGGCTAAACCACGACATTGACAAATGTCAACACAAGCCAATCTTAATTCCTTTCCTGATAGGGAGAGAGACTTAAAAGATAGGAACAATATGGTTAACACCGCATCTCATCTTTACAATACTTTCAGCACTGCTTGTTATAAGTGAATTTGGGAAACATGGACTAGAAAAGAAATTATGAGGAGATATGTGCCAAGCTGGCTAGACCTCTGCATCAAGTGAGAGTAATTTATATAAAAATTTATCAGCTGGGGTTGTTCATGTGTTGGTCCTAGATCTGGTACAACTTAATATTATCACAAAAGATAAAAGTGGTAATACAGAGAATATTATTATTTAGGCTAGTAGTATCTAGTTGTAAACATACTGGACAACAGTGGTAAAATTCAAAATGATGGTGGAAATGAGGTATACAATTCAAAAAGATAGCAGTTCAGTAACAGCAAGTACAAGCAGCACTGGTACCTCTCAGTCAAAGAAGCATGTCTTAGTTTGAGAACCACATCTCAAGAAATATGTGGACCATTTGGTATGAGTGCCGAGGAAAACAATGAAGAAAACATTGCCTACATGGAAAAAGTAAAATAAAAAAAAGTGGTTATTCATAGAAAAGAGGATTATGTGGAAGCATAAACACAGTCTTTAAATAAAACCGTACCACAAAGACAGTCATGATCTATTTTCTGTAATCGTGGTGGCCAGGACAAGAAGGAACAAGCCTGGGTTGCAAAAAGGAATAACCAATATGTAGTATACTGGGTAAAATCTTCATGACAGTAAGGACTGTGAAGCATTGCAAGTGATTGCCTGGGAGGCATGGAGCCTTCAAGAATTGAGTTGACAAAAACCTGGTAAGAACAGCATATTTTCCAGTGTTTGGCATCATACTACACTGACTAATAGGGAAAGTTCCCCTTCCCAGTGGCACTCTAGTGCACAGTCTCACAGATGCTGAAATAGATCAGTTGTGTCACTGGACAGCAAGAATGGACACACAAGGTATTAAGGCCTCCAAAATAACAGGCCACAGTTTCAGGCTCTCAGGTGTTGCCTGTCTGATTGTAACCAACTGCAGCATGGAAAGGAGGAAGAGCAAAGAGGAACGTCTTTGGCTGTCAGTTTGTAGCATGGAAGAGAGTGCAAAGAAAGTGAAGTGAATCAGCGTTCCAGGCTTTCATCTGGTTAGCTTTTCCCGCTGCAGGCCACAGGGTTGAAAAGCTTGCCACAAATCGAACTGTCTTGCAGGAAGGTTTGAGCGCTCTTTTCCCTCCTTCAGCCTTTAGGATCGTTAAAGTTACAACAAAACTGCCACGTATTAACCTCACAGACAGACACTTACGCAGCCCTGCCCAGCCGAAGGGCAGATCTATTGAACAATGCTGTTCACCTTAAAAGCCTACAGTGTTCAGTCATCTTTTGTTGTCAGTCTCACGTGACTTTTGACCAAATAATACTTTGTTCCCCAAACTCTTGTGGTACACTGCAGAATCTGCATCCAGTTTATTAGACAACAGTAAAATGTTTTATCTATTTTGTGTATTATTTTTATAGAGATGTTTTCAAACAAAGAGGTCAGGATCAGTTCCTTTTTTTCCCCCCATGCCATACCTCCAGAAGCAGTTTCCTCTAGGAGGTGATGATCTGCCAATCTGTAGTCAGAATTGGGTTGTAAGACGACCGACAAGCCTGAGACCTGCGCTTCCCTGTTAGTCCTACACATGCAGATCCCAAACAACTAACAAGTATGATAAAACCCTGTTGTTCCTAAGGGTTATTTGTCAAGTACTGTTGACAAGAAAAGCAAATAATAACCATCCCTGAATAAAATTTGTTCATAGCAAACCAATAATAATCAGCCAGCAATGTTAGGTGGGAGCAGTGAAATAAAGAAAACAAGCTGCATCACAGTTAAGATTACAACTGTATAATTCCTGGATATAACCTGCAAAGTTACAATCATAAGTATGTAATTCCTGCATATAGCCTACAAAGTCATGGAAATGGCTCAGGCTCGAGCACTTAGAAAAGGATCATGGAAATTCAGATGGAAATTCAGATTGCTGGGTTCTGTGATGCATGCATCCGAGGTCAACATATTCAAAGAGGCTGCTAGCAGCACAGGGACTGGTAGTTTGGAGCTGGGGTTTATTTGTTTGGGTTTTTCCCCTCTCTGGTGTTAGTGGTATTGGAGCACAACACTGAATTAGAGCAACAATTATGCTCCTATCCTCTTGCACGGATCACTATGAAATCTTCTCACAACTCGAAACTTAGACACTTGGCACGTATGAGAGACCACTTCTGAGAAGTATAGCTTTACTTTCTGTATACCTCTCTAGCTCCCTGGAAAGCACATATGTTCATTCCTGTGTAAGGAGGACCCACTTCCAACCAGTGAGAGTAGATGTTTCCTTCTCATATCTTGGTGGAAAGGTATCCTAGCAGAGTTTGTGGTATTAATACTGGCATATAGTTAGGAACTAAGAAATCATTCAAACGGCCTATTCCTGGCTTCAGAGTACAAGCCAGGGATATTGTTTTCACAGAGACATTGATTTTCTTTCCCCCCTTTTTTTTGGAATACCATCCAATCCGCTGCTGCTGTCACTTTTCATATCCCTAAACCAGGAGATTTTTAGTACAAAATGGATAACAACAGAAAAGCATACAGGAACTGAGAAACTCAATCTATTCATACAAAATGTATTTTCTAGGCTAGTCCCTTGAAAAGTGACAGAAAATCACATTTAGAAAAAACTTAACTATACTTTGCTCCAATACATTTCAGCCTACACTAACCATATATAAATACGGCACTCACTGGGAGATGTGTGTGCCTTTACTTGGCAATTACAACTCAAAACCTCTGTCCAGTCAATAATGGCAGTCTGTATCTAGTCACAACATTTTCTAACAGTCACCATTGTGCTTCCTCCCGTAACAGGCTGTAAACATCTGTTTACAGCTTTCAACTCATGTCTTTCAAACAACTGTTTAAAAATTTACCCATATATAAAGGAACAAGTTAGGGTGTAGGTAGACTAAGATAACTCCAAATAGGTTAGAAAATACATTCCATTGTGCTCTGTTTTGTTTTCATACCCATCTATTGTCTCTTGGCCTCAGTTTGGACTGTATGCTCTCTTGTATAATAGAATGGAAGTCAATTTTCAAATATATACATATATTTGTGTGTGTATATATACATTAAAAGATTTTCAGAAATTACTAAGGATTTTAGGCTTGTTCATTAAATTAGGAACTTCCTGAGCTCTCCAGCTGATGACAATGGGTCTCAGTTCAGACCCCACCGTTTATTTTCCCAGAGGCAAATTCCTTTTACTTTGAAGAAGAAAAACTAGTTTAGTGAATATAACGGGCAAGCATTGTAAAGCAACAGAAGATATTTCCAACTTCACAAGCGTACAGCCAGCTGTGAGGTGGGAGATGCCAAAAGCGCAGGTTTTTTCTGGGTTTTCAGTTTTATTGCTCCTTTTCTCCAGCAGTATGCTGAAATGACTGTACTTGCTGTAAAAAGATGCTTGGTGTTAATGGAGCTATCGCAATGCCTACTCCAGATGTAACTTTTCTTCACACATCTCTCCTCCTAGCGCAGTTTCTCTGTAATCCCTTACTGGACTGTTGCAGCCTAGAGTATAAGGAAAGGTCATGCTAAGCTTTCACCAAAGCTGCTGCAAGTAAGCAAGTTCTTTCCCACTAATACTCTCTCTGCAATAAGAAAATAAGTAGTCTTAGTCTCCTTGCTATTTGCTAAGCAGGAATTAAAAAGGGAAGAACAATGGATACGCTTAATTTTAGAGTAGCTTTCAATACAGAAAAGCATTCAGAGTGAGCGAGTGTAAGTGAAAAGACATTATCCGAGGTGTAACTGAAACAATTGTAATATTAAATTGACAAACACTACACCACTATCACCTCTTGAAGGACTTCAACCGTTTACCATTCAATTTTCCTGTACACTCAAAAATCTCAAGTGGTAAGAGGCATTAACAGCAATCTAGACATACCTACAATTACAAAGTAAGAGGAGATTTCATTTAAGCCATCTGAGCTGTATTCTTCATAAAGGCACCAAAGGTCAAATCCTGCATTGATTTTCAACTTTGGAAGTTTTGTAAGTATAAAAATATACTACAAAAAAATAATAAAAATTGATTGTCACAGATGGAGTAATTTTATGGGCATAATATTAAATTAAAATAGGTCTGACTCCTCCCACATGAACATACCACTACTGTGTACAAACCTCCAAACACACTGGGACGATTGACATCAGCTTGTTTTCCTGACAGCAGCACACCATTACATTCATGACTGTGCATTATCTTTAGCTAGCTGCATCGTAAAAGCAACAGTTGAACAGTCAAAGGTAGGCTGTGCAGTAGAGAGATACATAATTATATTCTGTAGTTCTAATATGTTCAGTGTTTTACCTGGGACATTATCAGTAACGGTCCCACTGACTTTAACAGGACCTATGTAGCTAAAATCCTCTAGCTGTCACTTTGAAAAATTAAGTAAAAATTTTCCTAGGTATTTTATAAATACCTACACAAACACAGCAGGGCTAGATCCTTGGTCCATGCAAATAGGACCATCAAGTTATGTTTGAGTAATTAGCTGCATCTTTTGGCAGAGGCTCAATTCTTTTTTTTCCCCCAAAGCAAGCACTACTTAATAGA